>OOFE01038060.1:5889-16122 GCA_900323365.1 Monocentris japonica | reverse complement strand
GAACATACCTGTCAACTCCATAATTGCACATAATTCCCCTGTCGTGTATTACCTCAGTTTTTGAGACTCTAAAAGACACACACAAGCTTGCAGTCACATACAGATGTTGTTAGACATTCAGATAAAAGTTTTGGTTCTACAAAATAATTTTAAAAATGTGTTTTCTTGCCAGTTTTTTGTAATCATTTTCTTTGTACTTTGATAGAATAGAGTACTCTGTGTGGATCTGTAAGCCAAAAAGCGTTCCCTTCTGTTCATCTTCTCTTGTCACCCCTCCACCTCCCCACTGACCCCAAAGAGAAGGAGGAGCTGAAATCCATCCAGCCCTGCTGCAGCCCCAAGGAGATGGTGTCCTGTCAATGGTCGCTGGTGCACGCCTAAGATTTTATTTAATAAACATTCACTTTTTGTATTCAATTCTCGCGTCTCCCTGACTAAAACAAAATCATTTCAAATCTACATCAGGGAAAACTGGATACTGTGATATATGTTACTCCTAAGGTAAACAGGCAGCTGTCACAAAATGTAATGGGTAATATGGTTTGGTATCTTGCTTGTGCATTGGTTCATTTTGATCTCTGGAGTTGAATCAGGGAATATTTTGTACTCCCCGCAGAAACGTGCTGCAACATCATACACGTATACACGGATACACGTTGCTACATTAAATATTTGTGAGGAAACTAGCATTTCCCTCACAGTGCAGCACCGATCATAAAAGTTGCACTGTTATCCATTGAAATCATTTTTCCAAACTGGCTGATTTAATAGTCATAAGGGGCTTTATACTTTACAATTTAGCCACGAGATTCAGTTTTTCCTAGTTTAACGACAAATAGCCTCTTTCACAAAGGTAACCCCGGGGAAATAACCGCAAGGCAAAGGTTGAAAGATTTGATCCCAAAAAGTTCATATGGTTGTAACTCTGGCATCTGGCTGTGAGAAGGCTCAGAGTTGTTTGTCAGCCAACGTGAGGCAAATCTGATCCTTTAGCAGACAGATGATTATCACATAAGGGCAAAGCAGACAGACAGTGCATGTTCACACACAGAAGTGAGAATGAGAGAGCCGTCTCCACCCTTTCCTTACGCCAAGGCTGCCGCACTGGTGCTTAACTCTATTCTGGGTAGCACGTCCAAGTTATGAAATCAGTTATTTGCTGCGCCTTCCTGATGGAACGCCAAGTTTTTGTCACTGGAAAGTTTTGAGGAATGGGGTTTTCAATGAAGTTGCTCTGTCCTCTTAAAAAGCACTTGCCTTTAATTCAATGAACTCGAATGGCATTAGGCACTTTGCCATTGCCTGGATAAAAAAAGCCTTTATTGAAGACTTCATAAAAAGACTTGTCACATTCATGGGCATATTTGCGATGGTAGTATGACTGGCCTTTCTTTTTGTGTATGAATGATGTGAGAGCATTGCATTTTATGGGCTTTGTCTATTTCATTTTGACATAGAGGCTTATCTTTACCAGAAACCAGGTTAGATACATTTTCTGAATTGCTTCTCATTCATCAAGAAATAATCAATATCACAATTCAGGCTGTTGGAGCTTTTGATGAATGATCTAAGTCTATATATTGGCCCGCTTGGCTTGTTTCGTTTTAAGACAATAGACAGGCTGATCTAATCTGTTTTAATTGGATTTAAGTGAAGCCCAATACAACACAGACGCATAGAAACGCAAATGAGGGTTTATTTCTCACAATCATCTGCATCAAGCTACCGCCCATTTAGAAAGCCTTAGGCCATCAATAAAATCACAAACTACTTGATCTAATCCAGAATGAAATTAAATGTCATCTGAGTAAGTGTGGAGGATGCGCAGAGTGTGCATCATGTCATCGTGTGTTTGATAGGTTGGGAATTGTGTGTCGTTTTAAAATCATATCAAAAAAGGTTTGAAAAATTGTGAACCAATCACATTGGCTTTTTCATATCCACAACTCATTTTAGATTAGGGTCTATTATTACACAGAAAATCACTTTTCCACTAAGTTCACTAGACTTATTCCACCTCTTCGTAACAGCAGGCGTCACACATTCAAAAACAATTTCAACTGTAAGTCAGAATCAGAACGTTTCGGGGCATGTCTGTATTTTGGGGAAACCTCACCCCAAGCATGCAGCTGCTTGAGAGGGTAAGTCAAAAGTTTTTGGTATTAAATCCCTGCTTGGTGGACTTAACTCAAAATGAAAACTTACCCAGAAGAGAAAGTTGAAAGTAAAGAGGAGATATTTCAGGCAGATGGTTCCACATGTTTCTTTTTTCTCGTCGTACGCCCCCATGCTGTAAAAGACAGAGCATTTAAGGACAGTTATGAAAACGTCATACTAATCCAGGAGTCACTTTCAGTAGTGTTGAAGTGGAATACAACTAAATATATCAGAATCAGTTTTATTGCCAAGTATGTTTTCACATACTAAGAATATGACTTGGTGTTGAACATAGCAAGAGAAGAATAAAAAACAAGAATAAAAGCAAG
This sequence comes from Monocentris japonica, assembly GCA_900323365.1. NCBI lineage: Eukaryota > Metazoa > Chordata > Actinopteri > Trachichthyiformes > Monocentridae > Monocentris > Monocentris japonica. The sequence continues at coordinate 13,636 of OOFE01038060.1, read as the reverse complement.
TACTGTAAAAGGCAAAGGTCAAGAATACAATATAAAATAGAAAAATTCACACTAAAATATATGAAAAGATATTATAAGAAAAATAATAACAATAAAATAAAAATAATATGTGCCATATATATGTGCAAGGGTATGTGCAAAAGTTCACAATGTGCGGTTTAAAGAATATGTGCAATGTACAAAATATAGTCCAACAGTTCTTATATATGTTATTCCTATAGTCTAGGTCAGTGTAGACAATATTTGAACCTGTAATCAAGAAGTAAAATCTTGGGCTACTCCATTGAGAACGAGCCGTGAAAGAAAAAGGTAAACTGGGATCTTCTGGGGAAAAGGGCACATGTTTTGGTTCAGGGCTGACATCAGTACAATGGAATACAATTCATTCCTACATATAAAAAAAACTCATTCTGTGGCTCCATAAAATCCACTTTGCATTTAGTGTCTATGGATTTTACTTATTGGTGACAACATCAAAGGTTTGGAAGAGAGTTGGTCACGTTCACAAATATTGACTGGATTGTCGTAGACCACAGGAAGAACTTGAAATCTTAAACTGAACGGTTTCCCCCTTTTTGTGCTGACTTTGACCGGTCTGCTGTGAAGGTTTACAGGCTAGCTCTACAGAATAACTCCAGAGGAAGAACAATTTAATGAGTGCAAAGCAGACCAAGAGTAGAGGCTAGCGGTATCTTGCATATAGGAAATACCCTCCTTTTATCGTCAGGGGCCTCTAACAAATGAGAAGCTACGGGGCTAATGCAGCCTGTGAGGGAGTAAATATGAGCTCAGCAGTGTAGGCAGAGTCAATGTGAGCAAAAGCCAACCTATTACATGTGTATGCAGAGAGATCCATGACTAAGCACTGAGTAGGAGCTGAGAGACTGCCAGAGGCTGGGAATTATAACCACCCACTTCCCTGGAGCCTGGTAGCAACGTCCAACGCTGCTGCAGGCCAACTGACCCCTTCTTTTAACAGTGACATGAATATTTCAAGCAGCAAGTCTCGTAAATCAAATGAATGGTAGCCTAGGTTGAAAGCCATGCCTTGTACTTGCACTGTACGCTTTTGTTTTTGTATAACAATGAAAACAGTTCGTCTTGATCTAACAGTCCCAGCAATTTGAGATAGAAGTAATTGAGACTAGATACAAATCTGTGTTTTTGCCACCTTGCTGCCAAACACTACTCAGGAGTAGACTAGCGTGTTCGGGTTTTGTCTGAAAGATTTATGGACCACATTGTAGAACAACACTCTACCACTACCTTCATGTAGTCGTTGTTCCCCAAATGTAAAATCCTTTTTAGCCCCACAATTTTCTTGGCTCACTTGCCCATCAAGTCCGGACTCGCCTTTCTCTGGCTGCCGCTTACTTCAAATTCTAACCTTTTTCCCTCCTCCCTCTCCTGTCTGTTCTCCCACTCCCCCATACACAGCTACGTCATGCCAGTGTGTGTGTGTGTGTGTGTGTGTGTCTGTCTGTCGGCCATCTGTTCTGTTGGGCCCTTTTAGTGTGCTCCTGTTAATTCAATTCAAACAAAGCTTAATTGACAATTGCTTTTTATACTACTTAGACCCTGATAAAGCACGGCTGAGTCAAGAAATCTATTTAAGGTCAAAAAGTGAAAACAGCCCAACAAGGAATATTCCTTTGGTTCCCAGGTTTTAACTTTGGAGACCAACCGACTTCCACAATTAAAAGTCTTAGGCTACTAGCTTTAGTTAGTTTGAGAACGGGACACCTTCACTCACAGGCAGTTTAAACAAGAGTGCTGTGGCTGTGAAATACTTGACACAGGTCCTGAAAACTAAAACCTGAAAGCTAGCATTTCAGCATAAGTAAACAACTTTACTTGAATGTTTCAGACATCGCCAATGAACTAAGGTAGATAAGGCATTTTCAGACCTATTGCAAGAAAAGTAAATAACTGCAGTCCTTTTTGAAGGGCACCAAAAGTATTAGGACAGATTGAGTTCAGTTTTTCATTGAAAAACTTGAAAAAATCTGTGACTACACTTGGCTCTACGTTACTCTAATGATGCATGGGGTACATTATTGGAGTAAATAAGAACACGTTACTGGTGATGTCCAATTCGCGAACAAATTGTTCAAAATTAACAACTCATCTAAGTGAATGAGTTGATTAGACTCTTTCTCTTCCCTTCTTTTCCTTCCCCTATCCTAACTGTTTGTCATTGTTATTTTTCCCTCCTAATGAGTGAGACCTATGGGCAGATGGGAGGGTGGAGAAGGGCTGACCTCTGAGAGGCGAAGGGAGCAAGAACTGGTGGGGTCAAGCTTGGGTAGAAGTACACAGAACACTGTCAACTTCATTGCCAATTATGTATATATCATTTCTGTGCAAAAACCAATAATGAGATTTTGAAAAAAAAAAAAAACAATTCTATAAACATTATTAATGTTATTAACCTGTAGGTTATTTGTTGTTTTGCATGCTATTTGCCTTGTGTATGTAAAAACACACAAACAATAACATGTTGTGGTAACATGTGGTTCTTTGAACGTCAATGTTGTGGCAGGGGAGAGAGGGGTAGCCCAGTGTTGTTAACCACAAGATTTTTTTTTTTTTTTTAAATTGGTGAATCATAATGAATGGATTCAGAATCGATTCACTAGTGTTGGACAGCCCGAAAGAATCGAGTTAGTTAAAAGAAAGAGTCCATCTTCCCATCACTACAAGTTACCAAGTTAGTGAGTTAATGCTCCAGCTTCACGATCAGTCATCACTATCACTTTCGAGAAAAGCATTTTCCCTTAACAGTCTTCTCAAACGAACATTCTTATTTATTTGTCATTAGTTATATGGATGAATGAACGCAAGCATACTTTTTATACTTTTAGCAACGTATAGAAATCATGTTATTGTATTAATATTTCTATACATAGGCAACTATTTTTCACCGACATCATTTCAAAGTGAAATGGCACCTTGCACTGATAAGACATTTTGACATTATGGTTTCGGTCCTCAGTTCTTATTGGCTGACTCACGTTCGAAGCCGTTGCAGGATAGCCTATTAAGGCACACCTGTGACCGCAGTTCGGTCAAATATTCATCCACTAACCGAAAATCGCCGCTCTTACCGGTACTTATGTGTCGCATAGCAACCACGTTGAGCTGCTGGTCAAGAACTATATTCCCTGGCGGAAGAATAAAGTTTGGTTGTCATCACTATTTATGAATAAAAACAAAGGGTTTAACATTTGCGTTCTCTTTACGTTACAACGGTGTTACCGCCTCAGCTTCGCGTCCTGCCTAACAACCCCTCTTAACTGTGATAAATTCAACTGTAAATCACGTCCTCTCGTGGTTTATTGCTTAAAATGGTTTTGAGTTAACGTTAACTGTCTGTCCACCTATGTACAGAGTATCCCTAGACCTCCGTACTGCTGTAGGTGACCATCCACCCACCTAAAAATCCTGGTTTTATTTTTTCCCCCAAACGAAACTGCAAAATAATCCTCTGTCATTTACAAATACAGCGCATCTCTTCGCTTGTAAAGCTAGCAGCTTTACAACGTTGTAACGTTAAGCGTCTTCGGTTGTCCTCTGTGCTGCTGTAACCAGCGCTACCATTGGAAAATGAAAATGTAACGTTATGTATCAAAAGGACACTGAACTGTAAAGACTTACATGGTGACCGTTCGTACATATTAAGCTTAAAATGAAATATTGCGACTATAACGAAAAAAGAAAAGCAGACAATGCTCCGTTGTCTAAGCAATGCGACACTGCAGCGGCCCCGAACAGCGAGTTAGAAAGTGTCGAGTTACTCAGCCGAGCACTTCCTGCTTTTACTTACCTGCTGTTTCTTTTATCTTTTGTCGATAGAGAGAATAAACGTGTAAAAGTAGGTTTAAATATCGTTTGTTTTCATTCCAGAGTCCTTGGATGAAGGCCCCCGCGTCTGAACCAGGAGGGTAGAAACGCAGAAAGACCGTGTTGACTCCACCCCAGGCCACCTTGTCTATTATACTGCGTTTTTTTCTGTCCTGGGGCAATTTCTCTACTTTCATGAGACGCAAGCGGATGCAAGCAGGCATGAGAGACGAGGGAACACTGAAGGCAAAATAGGGAGAATTAGAAATTATTTGTTTTCTTTGTATTTTTTTAATAATCTAAGTTAAGCTCTGGTTCCTGTCAGGAATACTCCATTCTTCAATTTGGCTGAGAAAATCACTTTAAAATGATGATAAAAATAAGTTTGTCATCAACAACTTCTCACACTCATAAATGTACAGAATTCACATTATTTCATTCCCTTCATCCTTAACCAGCAGGTTATCTACTCTGTAAAAAAGGTGTAAGCCACTTTAACATTTATAATTATAATGATAATAATAATTTGATAGCATTATCAGGGGTGTAGTTAGGAAATGCTATAAAAGTATTAAGTCACTTCAACTTAAAAACATAAGTTTCCTTCCTGCCTTGAAATTGCAAGTTGACTGAAATAGTACAAAATAGTAGGTAAAAGTTCATCAGTTGTTCTAATGTCATAAAACTCACTGCGAGAACTTAAGACAATGAGTTAAATCATCGAATGTCCAGCCGTGTTTACTAGTGTTTATTAGTTGAACCTACTAATTGCTAAACTGTGTTCCAGTGTCACTTTCACTAGTAAGAGTGTTTTAGCGTCAGTTATGTGTAGGGTTATGTGGGGGTAACTTTCACCAGTAGTCCCCTGGCCAAAATCTGTCTAGGGAGGGCAATTTAGTTTTAGTCTGCACAAGAAAAACCTTAACCAACTTTATTCCTGATTGTTCCAGTTTGTCTCAGATAACACAACACTAAGTCTAGCACATTTTTGAGAAAGTTTTGTTTGCAGTTTTGTGGATTTCAATCAAACCCTGTTTCAAAACCAGATCGGTGTAAAATAAAAGTATGAAATGTTTACAAATATACACTTTTCCTGGGTAGTCCATAACCCCGGGGTTACGGACAGGGTGACTCACAGTGACTCACTGACTCAGGGTGACTCACGGACATGGTGACTCTTGGCTGGATGGAAACCGGTTTTATTCAGCCTGGTTAAGAAGGTAGAAGATCCATGAAGTTTTGCTGGAGGGAAGCCAAAGATTCTTCCAAGCTGTTCCAGCAAATGAAAGACCCCACTATAAGCTTATAGTTATTAGCCAGTGATAGGGAACAATAACTAGGCCTGCTGTAATTTCTACGCAACAGATGAGTGTGTTTTTAAAAGTTTTATAATATTCAAAACACTGATCTTTCTGCTTCTCCCGCTGCCAAGAGCTGCATCTCAGGAAAGTTTCTGCGAAGCCAGTGCAGGGTGGATGACATCTATAATATTCCAATAGGTAATAGGAAGTGAGTTTATTGTGACCTTATCATACTTTATGGTATTTCTCATCTCCTATGACCTCTCCTGACCTCTTCATAAAGCCTAATGGCACTGCTTCAGTTTGTCTGTGGTAGTAATGCAGATTAACCACTAGATGACATTGGTTCTCTGAATCGGTTCCAGGCGTCCTTCCTAGAAGCATTACCGTAATCTTGAAACTAAACGTGCTCAGAAAAGCACAGACAGCATCCGTCAATAATCTGTCATCATTCACTCATAGGTAGCTACAGTTGTCATTTGTAATCAATATCAGTCCACAGTCAACAACTTTTTTAAAACAAAGCGCGCAAAAACAACGGCTTTTGCAACACTGGGTTATTATTCAGTACTTACTTTTAACTACACCTACAGTGTACTGTCATAAAGGTGTACATCATGGGAAAATATGAAAAGATATTGTACCATATGTGATGGGAAAAAAAACACGTGCCCCTCTACTAGGGATGTGGTGGCACAAAATCTGTTACCAGGGCAGATGCAAGCTGTGAATCTGTGTTGCGTGCGGCTTTGCTTGTGGACAGTCATGAACGCACGTAATTTGGAGAGATTTAGGCAAAGAAACTTCAGCCTCAATCAATCTTCATTTCACAGACAATTTCAGGTACACATAATGTTGTGTTTTGGCATTAGTTTGACTATAGTTGTTGGTATTGTGAAATACTAGAAGTCAGGATAGGATCAACAAGCTGTTAAGGAGTTCCTTAAGAAGATTAAGTTGGACAGTACTAAGAACTGCAAGTTTGTAGCACAATAACAACCACAGAAGCTTGACTTTATTTAGACCCCTGTTAGTTAAGGATAACTAAATGTTTGATAAACTGATGCACGTTCCATTGAACTGAATGAAAGGAGAGAGGGGAAAGGGGGACTCTGTCCATGATGTGTACTCATGAAAACTACATCAGATTTCCCCCCTTTAACACATATTTGTCTCTACTCTTTTTTATTATGTCTCTCTATTTGTATACATTGAGTATCCAGTTTTCACCAGCAGCCCAGTAGGGCTGGTAACCCAGTCTCAGTGGAATGGTTTTCAAGAATAAGGAGGCCTTCAGTCTCCTTGTTGCCACTCCAGTCCTGCTCAGTGTTTAAAACTGGTCCTAATCTTCCTCACACCTGCCACGGCGATGCCAAGCTATAAATACGTCTACAGAAGATGCGTCTGGGGTCATAAGAGGATCCCGGTGTCACCGTGACGAAGCCTGCTGGGATAGTGAGCCTGGATCACTAGGAGCCAGGACAAAGACTTACCTGCTTAACTAGCCCTCCGGTGACGGCGACAGTAGTGAAAGGAACTTGTGTGGTTTTCAATCCATGATAAATGCAACCAGACAGCTGAAGAAATTGTTTTCTTACTGGACGAGAAGTGACGCAGTAGCCATTTTTCTTTTTCTATTTTGCTGGGATATCGTGAGATCATCAGGCTAGGATGTTCTCCCGAGGAAGAAGAAGGTGAATTGTGGAGTTGCTCAAATTGCATTGATGCTGAACGGTAAACATTATTTTCATGCTCAAACATCTTCGAGTTAGCGTTAAGGTAACCCAGCTCCTGGTTTAGAGGGGAGCTTACTTTGGCTGTTTAGCATGTGACAGTGGTTGAATTGGTAGTATGATCCCCTTGGTAAACGTTATGCTTACTTGTCAACCAGGCTGGCAGGCAGGATCTCTCCTCTGTAGCTCATATCGGCTGCTGTAGCGCTGACACTGTATGAAATGTATTCATTCATCACCACCGTAGTTCATCTTTAGTTTCCTGCAGGGTTCTCCAGGCTCCTCATACCTCAGTCACTCTTGGGCACATTGCTGCTAGAAGCACTGGGGCAGTATCCCAGGTCTCTCCCTCCATAATCCTCCCCCTGGTGTGAACCCCACCAAAAATAAGTGTGATTCACAAGGCAAGAGCTCATCTGGTCATCCAGTTGCAGTCCATTCTTCCATCACATAGGTATGGTGACCAAATACTTGATGCTGGGCCCAAGTTCCTCAGTAGTGCATCTAAATTCAAACAAGTGGGGTGTTCTCTTTTGCAGAGTAGATAAATGAGTCACCCACTCTACTGGAGGTGTTTCCACATCACTAGGTCCAGTTACAAGGGATGACTCCATGTGAAATAATGTGCTGCAGCTAGTAGGGCGTCTCCTCACTGCCCCAAACTTGGATCTTGCACGACAAGTCATATGTTTCTGGGTGGGTTTGGTATGAATATGGCGAGTATGTGTTATTTGGGTTCAGATGGATGCAGCCCAGGGCTCTGCTTTTGGAGGCCTGTGATTTGAGTGGGAGTTATACTGTAAGCCTGGTTTTCTCCCAGGCCAGTGAGAGCCAACATGACGTGTTGCTCCAGAATACTTTTTACTAATG
>OOFE01038058.1:5871-19321 GCA_900323365.1 Monocentris japonica | reverse complement strand
AGGTTCAAGAATAAAGATAAATCTGAGCAAATAGTTTGCAGCTGCTGTTGCATTCATTCAGATATAGACCTGTACATATGTCAGTCTTCTCTGACTTCACATTCAGAACGCGGTGGGTGAATCTCTTCTGAGTGTAAAATCCACCATCAGGTTCTCAGGTGTTTGGTTAGAAAAGCCTTCATAGTTCCCCCTGTGGGCGACACGGTGGCTCAGTGGTTAGCACTGTGGCCTCACAGCAGGAAGGACACGGGTCCTCTCTGTGTGGAGTTTGCATGTTCTCCCCGTGTTGGCGTGGGTTTCCTCCGGGTCCTCCGGTTTCCTCCCACAGTCCAAAGACATGCAGCTCAGGTGGATTGGAGACTCTAAATTGGCCGAAGACATGAAAGTGATTGACAGTCTATCTGTGTTGGCCTTGTGATGGAGTGGTGACCTGTCCAGGGTCTTTCTGTCTTTCACTGCATGAATGAATGAGCACAAATAAACCCAGTTGCTCAAAAACAAATTCACTGTTGTCAGTATTAGTTATATTATGTGTTTTAGCAGTAGAATATATTACATTTTATACTGCTAGATTTTATTCAGATATAGTTAGTAGAAGTGAAATGTTTCTTTCAAACAGCACACCGACATATAGACACTCTCTCTCCCTCAAACATGTGCACATACAACACACACACACACACACACACACACACACACACACACACACACACACACCGGGTGTATGTGTCCCTACCACTTTCACGTTAAACTAAATAAACTAAAGGTAACGTTACATCAAAACAACAAAAGTGACTCTTAAAAACGTCTCTAGGACCATGCCTATCAAATATCAATTGTGCCACAGTTAAATAAATAAATATGCCTTTATGAAATAAATAATGGTATGAATAAATATAGGAATATATATAAATGGGTAAATAAATTGTGAAATCACTAAATAATTAAATAATACTCAACTCATTATGAAATATTATTTAATAATTGTCACTTTCACAATAACAAATATATTGAATTTTTATTTTAAGTTTTATTTCCAAATGGCACTTTGTTTTATTTCATAATGATGCTTTTCTGAATTGCGCATTTCAGAGTGACTCTTGTTTTCCCCATGACACTTTTCATTTCACGTGGTCATCTGTCAATCAACACGAATGGGGAATCTTAATTTGGTGGTTTGTTAACTATTTCTTTCTTCCTGTTGCTCCATCATCTTTACATTTACAGGGTGAAGACAGGCCCGGTTCTAGACTGCTTTGATTGGGGGGGGCAATCAAAGCTTTTGGGTGGACAACTTTTTATTCATATCACAGTATGTTGCACTGCAGTCTACATGCATCTAGTTTTGTAGAGTATTCCAGCCACAACCGTGACCGATACCAGCTTGGAGCGAGCCGAACCGCTAAACATTCGTTCAGGAAATGATTTTATTTGAGATGGTGCGCTAATATTTATATCACTAGGGTGAGATTCATCAGCAGTACCGCTGACTGCCCGGTGTTGGTGCGAGGTGGGTGGGGGAAGGTGTGCTGCTTGAAACAGAGAGGAAGCCGGCGGTCCCGGAGCCTATGGATCCGAAGTAGCAGCAGCTGCAACAGCATTGGTGGTACTTGGTTTAGGAATCAAAGATCACTGCATGATAACTACTCAGTTTACATTACAGTCATTTAACAGACGCTTTCATCCAAAGCGACTTACAAGTTACAGTTATACACTACATGGGGATCCAACGGTCGTGGGTGCGCTACCAACTGAGCTGTCCGGGCCAGTTTAAACACAGTAACAGACCTAACCCAGTAATGCTATCTAGAAGAAAGCGGTTAAAATTAACCAACTGTCACAAAGAGCAGTTGTGCTTCAGTGTGCTTGCTAGCTAAAGTTAGCCAAGTAACGTTAACCTAAAACCACCAGCAGCAAAGCTCCTAAGGCAGTGCAACACTACAACAAACAATGACAAACTGATAAAAACAAATACACATGGAATTAATAATAAATCTTAAATCAAATTATTTACAGGGAATGTCTAACTATTAACGTATTTACAAAACCACACTGTATAAGAATTATTAAGGTCTACTTCCTTGCTCAGTCCTGTTCAGAGAACAACCCGGCGCAGGGAGAAGTGTTGGCTATTGGTTGGACGATGAAGGAAAGAGAGGGAGAGCTTGTCCTCTGTCTCCTCTGATTCGCTCTCCCCGTGCCACCAGTTCATTGGACAGCGGCTATCCACTGAGCTGGAAGCCTGTGTCTGTGCATTGCGACTCAGGACCCACCGATAGGCCCCTCCCCTCTCCTCCTGCTGTAGCAGAAGAGAGCTGTGATCAGATTGGCCAGTCGGCACAAATTTGTGTGCATCAGTGGTACCAATTTGTCGCCAAATACATTGGCTGTGAACAAATACCATTTTCTCCTATGTTTCAAAAAGTAGCTAGATTTATCAAAAGCTAGTTGCTTTTTGATAAAGTCGCTAAGTTGCCAAGTTGGCAACACTGCATGTTGATGATGATGATGACGCGGCTCCTCGGAATTAAAAGTAAAATTGTTCTCCAGTCATCGTCCGCGTTTATTTTCTTAGCGAATGCCAGACAGTTTGAGTGTCAGCGGTTTCAGACTGTTTGGGTAGTGGAGCTAGGAACGCTGTGGAGCCCACAAACAGAATGATACTCTATAGGCTATAAAGTGTACTGTCAAGTTTTTCTCTACAAGCTAGTCTCTCAAGTGTGGGGCCGCTACTTACACATCCAGAAGAAGCAGGGCCATGTCAGCATCAGTCCTTTCACGGTTCTCAGAGCTCGTCAGAATAAAACTGGCAATAGCAATAGACTGACTGGCTGATCTTAGGTGGAAAGAGCTCTACCACTCTACCATACTTTCACATCACACTTAATCCAATGTAATTAAAAAAATGTTATTGCAGCTTTAAATTAAAAACATGAAGCTGTTGAATATGTAGGCTGTGGAATTGTGTTGCCATTTTTTTCACTGGAAAATCCAACATTAACTTGATGGAGAATAAATAACTAGTTTCTAAAATTTGGGACCCCCCCCACACACACACAGGAACCTGATATGGGTGACTTTCTCATTCACAGTCCAGACCCTAGCTTCTCTCTCTAACTGTGCAGACTTGAGAATGGACGCACTGGCTGTTCCAGCAGACAGGGATAAAGTATGGTACCTTTCTCTGATGGCACCCAACACAAAAGGACCAAAGTTTGCTTGGCTGGACCCATCAAGACTCTACTGCAACTCCCAGGTACAATGTAAAGTATGCGTTCTGGCATATCACAATAGCCTAGCAGACTGTTGCACTGCTGATGCTGTGTCTGCTGCCTTCCTTATCTTTGAACACAGTGCAATGCTCCTTTTACAGGAATATATTTCCAAAAAAGATTACTATAAACCAGTACACATCCATTTTGTGAATCATGTTTTTTTTTTTTACATTGTGGATAAATTGTGATGCAGATACAGATCCACCATTTGCACTTTGGTATACGGGTTCATATGTGTGCATATTTTTACTTGATCCAGGCTCTAGCAGACTGTGTGAAAGACCTTCTCAGTCCATTCCACAATGACACCATTGACCTGGTAGCTGGCATAGATGCAATGGGATTCATTCTTGGTAAAAAAAAACAAGTCAAATTATTTGAAGAAAGCAAGTAGTATACGGAGAGCAACCATACTTTGTTGGATGCATGGGTGTCCCATAATAGTCCATACTACTAAGCAGCAGCCATGCTACAAATAGGGCAGGAAACCCAAACCACTGGCAAAGGTACTAAATTTAGACATTTAGACATTTCGGTCACGCTGGGCGCATGTCCTTATTGACAAAACAAGACCATGTGATATGGTTCAATTTAAACAACTCTAAACAGGAACTACATTGTGCAACATGACATGACAATGTGTAAATTTATACCTAAAGCATTACTCATTGAATTCAACATATTATGGTTGTGGTCACTCGGAGAGGATTATCATTTCTGGAATATCAGTCTGTGTAACTGGAATGTTTGCTTTAAGATGCAATTCTTACTTTGCAATTTTCAGGAGCATCTGTTGCCACCACCCTTGGAAAGGGCTTTCTTGCTATCCGCAAAGCAGGACACCTGTGTATAGAAACCCAAAGCCAACAATATAGTGACTACTCAGGCAGAGAAAAGACGATGGAAGTACGACTGGATGTGCTAAAACCAGGTTAATCTTCACTTTTTACTGCTTAACCATGTGACCTATTTCTCTTAAAAATATTAATTCTTTCAAGCACGTAGTAAATGTTTGGACATTTTAAGTGAGGTGAAGCTTAAAAAACATACAAGCTTACACAACTAGTAAAGCATTATCAGGAATCAAACAAACCATATTAGGGTTCAACCAATATGGGGTTTTGAAGGCCAATACAAATACCAATATTTTTAGACTGAAGTCACCAAGAGCTGATATTTTGTCCAAATATTATATCTTTAAATTTGACCATTTTCTTGCCCAAAACATAACAGGGATTCAGTGTTTCTCACAGAATTTTATTCTCGTCAGGGTGGAAAAGCTTCTCAAACTGCATTTAGGTCATGTGACACTAAAGCTCTGCATTGAAACCCATACAAATGAAATTCTTTTAGGTGGGTTAGCAGCTCCTTAAGGCAGGGTGACCCACTCCTTCGATTTGATGGTAGGGAAAACTCTGGTACATTACTCCCAATTGACAAAAAACAGAAGTGAAGAATTAAGTGAATACAAGTTTTATTGCATATTATACAGACTGTTTTTATGTAGCTGTAGTCATATTGGAGGTGGATGACATGACCGGCCCTACACCATATAAGACCCAATTGTTCGAATGAAACTGTGGGAGTCCCTAACTTTATCTCCCATCATTTCCTGTGACACATCGCCCCCTAGTGTTGGTTGGAACAAACTAGTGCTGACAGTTTCCTGCATGAAAGTGTTTAGTCCTCATTCAGTATGACACCAATGTGTCTATTGCGAATTCAAGGTTCAGTAGACTACGTTCTCCTGTCTGCAGGTCTGCGGGTGCTAATAGTGGACCAATGGATAGAGACTGGAGGTACTATGAAAGCCGCAATCAAACTGGTGGAAAGCCTGGGAGCCACCGTTGTAGGTCAGTGTAGCCTTAAGGGTCTTACAATGCCTGACAGTTTTTGGCATAACTCACTGAACTTTAACACTCTGTTGTCTGTCAGAGAAGTTACTGTTAAGCTAACCAAAACATTTCACACCATGTTAACTGCAGGTGTAGCTGCTGTGGCCATTGAGAACACTGAGGGGGGGAAGTGGATCAAGGACAATTACAAATACTCTCACTGCATCCCGGAGGAACTTCAGAACCAAATTGATCAACAGCATCTTGATTCCTTCAACAGATTCAACAACTGAACAAACAAAAATAATTTCTAAGAAATTCAATAGGGGAGAAAGGGGGATAATGATATTTTCCTAGACTAAAATGGTCAAGAAATGCTTATATCTGTATAGACATTTTACATTTTTTACAGAATTATTATCCATGTTGAATATGAACAGAAGATTGTTTTCCTTTTTGATAACTTAACTAAACAATAAGTATTCTTGAAAATGACTTTAATAATATGATGCTCTTTTTAAAAACGTTGCTCATATGATCCTTAATATTTGTACTGCTTTTAAAATATACTAGGATGAAGAAATGTAATAGAAAAAAAATGATAATAAAATATGTACATGAAAAAATTACATCTTTATTATTTAAAAAAAAAAGAAATTGTTCTAACTCTGATTTACCCATCTGCACTGATCATTTGAGGGGAGTCATAAGTTTATGTACCAAAAGTAATAGAACCAAAAAGTAACAAAATGCCTATGAAGCATACACTGTAGATAAAGTGTAAAGTAATATGATATAAAAAGACACTACACACCAGGTAAACACAGTCATACTCCTCAGCATGATAAACCATCAAAACAATGGAATATAATCTCACAGAGTAATAATTTATCACAGAGTATTACAGTGATAAAAATGTTTATTATAAAAACATCATTGCCAAAAAATGTAATATTTAACTGATGGGCTAAGTAAGCATCCACACATGCAACCAATGCATTACACTGAAAACATCCACAGTTGTCCTAAGGCATTTTGGCAGTACCAGAATAGTCATTTTGAGTGGAAACTTTGGTTAATTGCTGCCAAAACTCAAGTTAAAATGAGCAACGCCACAAGAAGCCACATCCCACTGAGGAAAATTCTTTCTAGGCCAGGAAAAACTGAACTCAAACATCTCATGAAGCAGACTCCAGCATGCCTCCTCCTGCTTTTACCACAAAATCCCATGTCCTGAAGAGTGGCCACGGATTGCGTCGTGCTCCACAGAGAAAATCCTTATTTTAGTCTGTTCCTTTGACTTTAAATTCATGTATCAATTCTTACTGACAACAATTGGGATGTTTCTTCTTTGATGCAGCATGCAGGTTATTTGAATTGCTGTTAATTCCTGAAACAAATACATAGTTTGGTATCAGACTCTGTGCCAAATGTAATATTGTGGTTTTCATGTGTACAGAGAGATTCTGCATAACGGGTAGACGGCATGGATACTCACTGACAACGTCTCCAATTTGCCTCGATCCACTTTTCTCTAACTCAGCAAGAACGTTGGCCTCAAACGCCAATGATGCAACACGGAAGAAGAACTCTCTTACATTCTCCCCTTCGTCGCAGCACAAAAAATATTGAAAACTAAGTTAATGTTGTGGTCATTGGTTATGATGCACAGCTAAATTTCAAATCAACTTACAACATTAAGCTTCATGTGATTGATCACTTGAGAGTATTTTAATCCAAACACATTCCCTTACCTGTCAATGATGACACGGCCCAATATTCTGCCTTGATCTCCTGTGCTAGTTTCAGGGCGTCCTGTTCAATCCGGGTGTACTGAGCAGGAGACTGTTAAAGAAGCCAGTGCAGGTCAGGTTACAACATGACATCGTGCAAATCTAACTTGAGCACCATTAAAGTAAATATATGCAGTATAATGTATTACAGAGGTGGAAAGAGTACTGTACATAACCATCCCACATGTATTTCAGCATCTTTGCACTATTGTTCACAATTTTCATAGTTTTTTTTATATATATTTTACATCTGTACATAGCAGTTAAATGTTTATGTTTATGTCTAGCTTGTTCAGCTTTGTTGTCCTTGTTTTTCCTGTATGTCTATTCTGTGTAAGTACTTGAGAGCAATGGAGAAACCGGAGTCAAATTCCTTGTATGTGTACACATACTCGGCGAATAAAGCTGATTCTGAAATGTTGCAAAAGTTTCAACTCAAGTCTGTCTAGGAAAGTTTCAAGTGAAAGCCATTACAACTGCATGTTCCACAGTCGTCTCCCCAAAATTAACACATGAACTATTTTGACATTGTCCTGGCAGATAATTTGATGAGTCATTATCAGCCCAAGTTTTGGCGATAACAAAGCCACAGTATTTAAGTTATATCAGTTTAAGTCCAGAATGACCTTGTAATGTAAATACTAGATCTCAATGTACTCTGATGTCTAACATAGAAAACCATTCTCAAGTAAAAGCAGGAATAAACACAATGTACAGATTTTCTTAAATACTCTGAAAAATATTACTACACTAAAACTCAAGTAACTAGAACTCGTAAGTAGGGTAGTTAGTTTTCATTTCCAATTTCCTCTGCCATATTTCAATTTGTAATGTCTATGTATCCAACATTTCACTTTCTATTACAAATGCTTTGGGTCTAGTGGGGGAGGAGAAAATACATTCCTGAGGTTTGGGTTGGGACACAAAGACTTTGTGCTACTGGCATCAATCCAAATAATACACATTTGACCCTGGCTCAAGTAAAATTCACAAGCATATCCATGTAAAACAATTTCTAGAATAGTGTGAGCACATACACTTAGGTCTTTCTTTGTGCCGACAAGAAAGAGCTGAACATTAGTGGGATCGTTCTCCTTCATGGCATCTTCGAGCCACTGCCTGTGAACAGACAGACAATTAGAGGTCCTCTAGAACACAACAATGTTTAAAAGTGCAAACAAATGTTCTCATAACACATAAGCCTATAACACATTTACCTTGTATGGCCCAGGGAGGCCACATCATTCACATCAAACACAATAATCACAGCTGGAAGAAAAGAAGAACAGTAACCAATCTGATGATACAAACATATCAGATCAATGAACATGCCTTGAAAAGCCATAGTAGAATCAGATTGCAATTTTTTTGGTTGAATCCAGCCGGATATCAACTGCAATATATATATTTTTTTTTTCAGAACTTATTGATTTTGACAATATTGATTGTCAAAAATAAATGGATGGATGGAGGAAGGCGTGGTGGTGGTGGGACGGTTCAATACGTTTATATGTAATATGTAATATATGTTTTTCCTCCTAGTACCCTGGGCTCCTCTGTAGTATGTAGAAGCAATGCACTTGAACCTCTCTTGCCCTGCAGTGTCCCACCTGTAAAGTCGAGAGACACCGGTGAGCAGAAGCCCGACAGACACAGTTCACTGACTTGGAAAGTGTAATAATTAACACACATCAGACTTACAACTGCAGGCTGAAAGGCACTCCCAGCACCTCGAACCGCTCCATCTCAAAGTCAACGCCAATCGTTGCCTTGTAGTTCTTATCAAAAGCATCCTTGCAAAATCTGTTAATGAAGTATACCAGCAATGAGCAGACAATAAAGAGGTACAATACATAACACGGTAGCTAGGACTGTTTCATTGGTCTAACTCAGTAAGTATTGGTTATACACTGAGTTTGCAAAATATTAGGGTCACCTTCCTACTGTAGCACCCCACTCTGCAAAATCCATGTCCATGACTGTCAAGAGCACTAAAAACCCTCTTTAACGTCTCCTCAACTTAATCATCTGCCCTTCATGGCTGAAGTGGATTTAATAGTTGAAATCAATAAGGAGTCACAGCTTTCACCTGGATTCACCTGGTCAGCCGATTTCATGAAAAGAGCAGGTTGCCCTAATGTTTTGTCCACTCAGTGTGTATTTCCCAGAACTGTTTTCCGACTCACATTGCCATCAAACATTAAGTGACTGTTTTTTTTAGTTCAGCTTACCTATTAATCAGACAGGTTTTCCCCACAGCCAAGTCACCGACGACAATGACCTTGGAGATTTTAAACCTACTTAAAGAACAGAGGGTGAAAAGCACAACACCACATAATATTCACTGACGGTATTATTTTCTATAAGAGCGGCTTTAGGCTGCCACACTCTGATTTTCTGAAATATCTGTGGCTTCTGTGCTCACCCGACAGTGCCGGTGCGTTGCTCTTGGCAAGCAGTCCTCACTTTGTTGTTGAACTCATCCTTGGTGTGAAGAGCAGCCTCTTTACTGAAACACTAGACAGAGGAAGATGGCTGTGTGAGGTTGTACACTGTTCTGCAATGGTAGTACACCACCAGGCTATTCATGGCTTACCTGGGGGAGCTGGGCGACGATGCGGTCCCTTCGAACTGGAGGCAGAACGCTCATGGCTGAAAGGCGGACTGACATGAAACCGCCAGGTAAAGGTTTATCAGAGGAACATGTAGTATGCTGAGAGAGAGAGAGAGAGAGAGAGAGAGAGAGAGAGAGAGTGTCTGCAAGTTTCATCAACTTAAATGTAAGACTTTAGAATAAGTTAGAATATAATATTAACACCAATTTCATAACTGAAAAAAACAGGAAAGTTAAAACAACTGTAAACCCATCAGAAGATAGTCTCACCGGAAGAACAGCCCACGATGACACCACAAAATTTTTAAGACCTCTAAAACCGAATTAAAGAACTTAAAACGCTATATTTAACTGTCTTCAAGACCAATACAACAAGACAACCTCTACCCGGGTTAAGAAGTACTGTACATCTGCCAATCATAATTATTTTCAAAAAAGACACTAAAACAAGGCAGCCAGATTAGCCTGACCAAAAATGAAATGGCACAGCTTCCTCCTCTATGAAACTGGTACCTAGGGCCCCTATGTACCATTCCCTAGAGAGAGAGATGTGTGTAGGACAGGCGACTGACTACCCAATAAACGGCCACATGCAGAGCCAGACCAGACAGCAGGGCTGTAATCAGTTGGCCTGGGAGATGATCCACTTAGATCTTCTTTAATCCTACTGTTCATCAGAGCTCTGAAGAAAGACCTAGAATTACTAGATAGAGGTTTGGTACACGTTAAAACTTTTAAGACTGAACAAAACAACACAGAACCAGCAGGGCGCAAAAAAAGGCGATTTTCCGTGTACCATGTGTATTCCAGGTAGCAAATGAGTTACACGTTCAAATTACTGGAGGTTAAATGTGACTTAAACGGGTGTTGCGCTGCATTAAACGAGACTACGAGTCATACAAGAGTGCATGTAAAGATGTTACTGTCTACATACAGCGGGATACCTTGACTCGAGTCCTCTCTCTCTTCTATGTTTCGGCTTTTTCCACCCGCAGATGATTCCTACTGCAATGTAAACCCATTCAAGTTGGTAAAGTATGAAGTTATTGTCGACTGAGCTGAAACCCGATCCACGGAAGTTCAGGGGAAACAACGTAGGACTGGGACCGCTGACTCAGTTCCCAGATTTTCCTTCCACATTTTCTGTCCTTGTTCCCCTGCTGGAGAAAATGAGGCAGCGTGTCAGCCAGCCTTTTAGACTGGTCTAATGTGATAGCCAAAATAAAATAAAATAAAATATCGCATATACTCTAGAAAAATTTTACAGATGTTTCAAAAATATACAAAATATGGCCACAATAGAATATATTTTGGACACTTGAAATAGGGTATTTTTTTCCCTGCAAGTATAGGTATCCAAAATGTCTTTTGACACTGAAAATATATTGAATATCAATAATGACATGTACAAATATATTTTTGGCCATTTTCTGGATATTTTGAAACAGATTTATAGGCATAATTTGAAGTACATGTGTAATGTGTTTTTTTTTTCTATATGGGAAGTTTGATCCCTCAGCACCTTGACTGATGTTACAGTTTGGCCCATGATAGTTGGCCACCAAAGAAAAGAAAAGAAAAAAGATGGTCATCTTTTCTATGCTTCTGTTAAATTTGTTAGGTGTATGGACCACAGAGGGCGCCATAAGCCTCTTCTGATTCAACTGTGCTTGCTATGAAAACCAAAGGTGCAACCAAAATCTCTATCTCTTCCTGTATGTATAAGGCATATTGTGAAAACATGAAAAGAAAAAGTTTTGAATTGACGATGCAATTGGCTGATCTTCAAAATATTGTAGGCTATACAGTCTGATCATGTAACTCTCTCCTCCCTCAATAACTACTGTCAAGTTACCCTTGAGCAAGGCACTTAAATCCACATTGCACCATTGGAGTTCCTTGGTTGGCAACAGGTAAAGACTGCAGTTTTACTGTGCAGCTTAGGTTTGAATGTGAGTCACTGTATGAATGTAAACAGGGCAAAAAGAGCATACACACTGCAAAAAATCACAGTAGGGTCACAGCCTAACATTGTAAGCTACTGAAAAATCTATTGCACTTCAAATTCACAAATCAACAGCTCATTGATTTTCAGGACAAAATCACTGTGACACATTGATTCAAGACACATTGATTTTCTTTATTCATGGTGTCCCTCAACAATCCAAAATACAAGTCTCCTGAAAATCACGAGTTGCCACTCGTAAGATGTCTCATACATTTTTGTAGTCATGGTCAAATGCATTTCAATTTTCTCAAGGAAACGAAATTGTTTGGCAACAACCCCTACACCTTATAAGGACATACCTATAGCATTATGCACAGTTGATCCGATCCGATCTTAGTACATAGTAAGTTCTTTGTAATTTTTTCTGATTTTGAAAGGCACTGTGGTAAAGGCAGTAAAAGCCTTTGCTGAAATAAAAATAAAACAACTGCCTGAATGAAATGTCTGATTGTTAGGTTTTAAATTACACTGAGCTTATGACCTATGGAATGATTAGGAGGTAAATATTGAAGGCACAGTCAATTGTGTACTTGTATTGTCATCTGAAATGTTTTGAAATGTATCAAAAAGGAATGTACAACTGAAGAGATCGTTTCCAAAATGCTATATATACCATTTTGGGGAGTTCATTATTCAACATCTGGTGGATACTCATTTTGGGACATATCTCTTCAATTACTCCATATCAGGTCTGACTATTTTTGTTGCAATATCAAATGTGATTGTGCTGTTGCCTGCTAGTTACGAAGGGGATTCTCAGGGTCCTCTTCCTGACTGCATAAACTATGAGACAATCAGAGGGCAACTGGAACCTCATGATCCAGCTTCAGTTCTGGTTTTGACAAACCAGAACAGATTCCAATGCAATGCAAATTGTTAATATGAGAAGTGTCAAATCATCCTGCATTGTTGTGTGTTAGCTGTTCCCCTTCAGCATGTGTCTTATGTTGCTCTCCAAGTACCAGTGAAATGACAGTCTAGCATCTCTTCAGCCACAATGGACATCATAGAGAGGACATTAGTGTCATGCTGCATTCAATTTAAAGTTGGAAGTCAGAAATTCCCAGTTATTAGGTCGCACGTACTGCATTCCAGTGGTCCAGCTCGGAAAAACCAGGGGAAAGAAATAGACTTCCACAAGATTTAATCTGCCCGACGTAAAATACTGTTCCCCATACAAAAGCTAATGTTATGTCAATCTTTTCCAAGGTTAGCTTGTTAGCATTTTGTTGTTAGCACAATTTCCCACTTTCCCACATCTCTGGAACGCAGCACCTGAACTCTGCTACACTTTGTTCCACCACCAGTTGTTGTGAACTAGGGGCTTTGTTCTTTGGCAGTGTGACACAATGCAACAAGGGGACTTGTTGGCATGAGGGATGGTGTCAGTAACGGTTTGAAAAGACAAAAGGTAAAAACTCCCAAAACAAATACATAAGTGTGATGGCTCACTGTCTCAGTCACACAGACCTTTCACAATCAATCAGTGAGAAACTTTTTGGAGTTGTTATTGTGTGTTCCATTCTGTCCCACATAGCTCCTTTTCCGGGGGAAGAAGTCAGCACGCAGCAGTCGGTAGAAATAAATCAGGATCATGATATTCATCGCCATCATGGTAGAAAGAAAGTAACCGCTGTGGTCCAACCAAGAGTAATTGTGAGTGATGTACCAGGTGAGGTAGAACTGAGCGATCAGACGGAATATGACGAAGGTGAAGAGGTTGAGTAGCTTGTTGATTTGGTACATGGAGGAGGACTGCACCTCTGCCAGCTTAAGCATCAGCCTCAGGTGCAGAGTGACACTGTTGACCTCTACAAAGAGAGCTATTACACCGCCAGCTACGTATAGCTGTGTGTAGAGAGCATACAGGAAACACCAGATCACCTACAGAGAGCGAGAGAGAGAGAAGGAAACAGAGATGGGGG
>OOFE01038007.1:15452-36854 GCA_900323365.1 Monocentris japonica | reverse complement strand
GGGGACCCAAATGCAGCACTCAGACTCAAGGTAAGAATGAACAAGAGGAGGTTTATTGGCAGGGATGCCAGGGAATGGGGGTGGAAGAGGGGAGAGTCCGGTAGATGGAGGCAGAGGGGGAAAGGGGGTGCTGATGGTGGATGGAGCGTGGCGGAGCAGGAATGAGGGCTGGATGTGAACGTGGCTGAGCTGACCGAATAGCTGAATGGCTGCAGGGGAATGGATAGGCAGGCAGCCGGGCAAGCAAGGATCCAGATAGCTGAATGGCAGGCAGGGAGATGAGCTGGCAGGTAGGCAGGCAAGCGATGATCCTATAGCACAGGGAAACAGTCAGAGGCGAGGGAAAAATCACACAAGAGAGATATAACTTGAATGCACAATTCAAGGGGCCGGAGACGTGAGCTAACCACAAAGGTTGAAACAACGATCTGACAATGAGTGACTGAGGAACTGGGGTAGATATACTGCAGCATGGATGAGTAGATGGATAGCAGGTGTGCGGCTGGGAGCAGGTGAGTAGGCTGGACAGCAATCAGGGAGCCAGGGAAGTGTACGGGGCGCCACGCCCACCTCACAGATAAACACACAGAAAGAGAGACAAACAGGGACGCATAGGAGACACAAGGGGGAGGGAGGACACAGGAAACACAAGGAAAGGGCTGGAGGCACGGCCGTGACAATGTTATTAGCGCTAAAATTTCTTCCAAATTGCGAAAATGTTTTTACACTTAGTTGAGGCGGATGTTTTTTATTGATAAATGAACTGTGGTAAATGCTGATGGAACATGTGTGAAATAATCACTGAAAAGGCCAAAAGTTTTTCTTGTGGATGTATTTTCTGTAACATGTTCTCATACAATGTGTATATCATATCTTATGAAAGAAAGAATAGAAATATACAAAGAAATATCACTTTTTAATAGAAATATGTCACCCTACCTGTTTTCAATGCTCTTGTGTGTAAAAGGCACTGTGTGTTCATGTAAAACTCACTTACTTACATACAATATATCAATTTGTAATTCATCATGAAGTGCAGCAAAATTCAAAATTACAGGCAAGGACCAAAAACTGGATAACCAAGGCATTCAAATCAATCGTCAAACCAATCAGTTGTCTCAAAAGTTACTGGCCAGTGTGGCGGGTGACCCTCATTGATTTATCCCCCGAAGACAAATGTTACCGGCATTTGGCCCTTGACGGGTGTTCATTTCAGACCCTGCTAATAAAAACTGCTACAATTTATTATGGCTTGAGTTTTTACACTAATTTACAACTGGGTGACTTTCATCGTAACACAGAAAACACACATAATATCCTCAATTAATCAACTAATTTATAAAATGCAATGTGGCCATCATGCAGCCAGCATTAACCCTTGCTGTTAGGACAGTGCTGCTAGCTTTCACTCAGTGAGAGCGTGCGGTGTCATGTTTCTATATACTGTAGTAAGGCAGAGGAATTTCTCAAAGTGCAACACTCTTAGCAAAAGCACTTATTGTGTTTGCTACAATTATGTGAGAAATGATCCAAACCTGTGGTGGGAAGCAGGATCCATTATAAAGACAAATCAAAAGGCAGTATTGATGTATTATGAGAAAACAGGTCAAATAAAGAGTTTGCAATAAAGTTGCTTACCACTTCAAATGTGTCTAGATTTGTCCCTGGCTTCTCTCCAAATTGTCACTCGGCCCTTCATTGACTTATCCAGCTGTGATGAGAAACACTCAGCCATAGCTGCCCAGTGAGCCCAGTTAGCTTTTTGATTTATTGAAATCCCCTGCTGGCCAGTGCTGAGTCACCACCTCTGTGGTGAAAGCCAGACTGATATTTCACCGTTCCTGTCCTTACTTTCAGTCCACTTAGTGTCATCATATTGTCAGACATTTTTCTCAGCTTATGGTAGCCACGGATGGAGTCATCTATCAAGCAAAGCCACAATTGACAGGGTACACTTGAGCTCAACGATTGATGCATAAACCATGGATCGTATTTTGCTTACAAATCTAGTGCTATTTTTAGGTTCAAAGAATAGAATATATGTATCAGCAATACCAGTGAAGCGGATGTGCAGTATAACTGTAATTATTCTTTTATGTTGAAAATCCACTTCCACTTTGGAAGTGAGCGTAAATGCCAAGTAATTTTCCACCAATGTACCACAGCTGTGATTAATTGTAATGGACCATGATCATAAAGCACGTCAGCTCACTGGATGACATCATTCAGTCCAGCTAGCCCTGGTCACTGTACAAAATGTACTACACAGTATTAATTCAGGCTTGCAGGGATTCCTTTATGAATCCAGTCTGAACCTGTATTTATATATCGAGAGCTCCAGCTCAACTGCCAATGGAGCAGAGCTAAAAATACTCAAGCAGTCTATAATTTGTGGCAAGTTGTGGTTTATGCGAGTTAAGTTTAGTAAGTTAGCATGGCACCATTTCCCCACCACTGTAAACATTTTTTTTAATACTTTTTTTAATACTTTTAAAGTAACCCTAACCCCAAGTCTGTTTTTTACTTTCAAATATAGCCCCAATGACCTCCTAAAAACCTGCAATGCTTGACACCCTGTCTTTAGCTCACCTGCCAATCGTTCTCTTTTCCTTTGGCATTGCATACAAGTCAAACATATTACAACATTTTTCTGCCAATTGATGCTATTGGTGGTAAAAGAGGTGCGGCATATCAATACTTAATGTAAAATCTTTTGGAAGTGGTCCTTGCCTTGTCAATATCAACATACATTCCAGATCTTTTCTTCTCGGTAGATGGAACCCTTGGGTCTGAAATGAAAATAAATCCCTCATTCCACCTCATTCCTCCGCCTGGTACAGGCTAAAATCCCATTTGCTCATTCCTATATATTTGTAATCATACACAGTACTTTTTGTTTGCCGACACAGACCTCAGTCTTATCTCATCGGGGAAACACTAACCCAGATAGCAGACTAACACTGAATCAGTGCTGGAATATAGCATTGATTCAACGTCAGTTTTGCACCCAGAAATGTTGTTGTTTCAACAGTGAAAGAGGATTGACTAATTCAGCCACTGATTTAACATCAAATTAACACTGAAACAATATTTATGTACGGCAGGACTCTGTGTTGACTTGCCAGTAAAACACCATGTCAATCTCAACTTCTTTCAATCTGACACTAAGTGGGGTTCCACTTGACATGGCTTTCAGCTAACAATTCACTAACTCAAGCAACCAGACAGTAATTAAAATAGTATTTTATTAACAATTTAATTGTATGATATGTAGAATACAATAGATCAAAACTGAAAAATTGGAAAAATTAAGAAAGGGATAATCACAATATGCCGTAATAATGATATTTGCGCCAATGTAAATCCATTTCCAACGTTGAATCAACATTATTTCAGGGTGCAAAATCAATGTAAGTTGTGCCGATGCATCAACATTGATTCTACCTTGATACCATGTTAGTCTGCTATCTGGGAAGTGTCCTCCATTTGTCTGGTATTTTAAATCGTAATAGCTGCAATGGTGAGATTGAAACTCCATGTTGCTGCAAGAATAAAAGAATGATTATATTCTTAGCTAATCTTTTACTGTCTGTTGTGATTCAATTTTCACCATAGTGCAAGTCCTGGCAAAGACTCTACATTTAGAAGCCTTATCAGAGCTTCCTTTCAGCCTTACTGGGCCTTTGTAGAAAAATCTATCTCTGCACTTCCCTCTCTTGCTCCCCCATCTTCCTCTACCCTGCATCTCTGGGACATTGATGATAATCGCTAAAACCTTAGACATATGCCAGCATCATCACAATCTCGGGATGGGCCGCTCTTCCATGTTGACCATATAAACAGCTCTCTGCCGTCCTGTTTGTTTGCTTACATAAGTTGTCAGGTTGTTTTTAATTGCTTTTAGACGAGATATTTGAAAGTCCTCATTTGTTAACCTTCTTTTGTCACAGACTCCCCAAGCTGATCCCAGGCAATTACTCATTGTTGAAGATGGGATGATGAGCAGTCCATAATCAAGCAACTCAGAGTTAAGAAACTCTTTGTGATTGATAGAGAGTTGTCACTAATGGCAAAATAATAAAGGCACGGTGTGCCACTGGGATACCTGACAGGCAATGGAATTGAGAAAAGATGAATTAATTACACGTCTCCTCATTGAAATAGTCTACGGACCACATTGCTTCTACTCATTCATTCTAAGTGTTTCCTTTTTGTCCTTGAAACAGTTGAAAAGTTTTAGTGTCTCCAGTGAATCCGACCTAGGAGAAAATAATATTTGACATTGCACTGAAAATTGTTTTATAACATTTTCCTGGACTTGCTTTTGAAGCTACTTGAATACAATTCAAACTGTGTACTCGGACCGAAACCAAAATCAAGGGCAAAACAGAATAATTGCAAGGTTTTGAAATAAAATCTGCTCCATTCATGGGAAACTATAACCGTTAATGACAAACAAAAAAATGGCATCAAGCACATTAAGACATGAGGCATCCCCAGAAATTACCACATCTAATGTTCTTAGCCTAAACAAAATATGTGTTCTTTAAATTCTCCCAACACAGCTTTGATTATCTTCTCTTTCTCTCTATGACATTGTGAAAGCAGGAAAACAAATTGGAGGATAATATGAGAAAATTACAGAAATAAATTAGACGACAAGTTTGATTCAACTGTGAAGCAAATGGTCTATCTTTAAGACATTCATGAATGTGGTCTGTGAAGATAATAAATACATATTTCAACAACAAATACTCTCAGGATGTTGGATATTGTGTTCATAAATAAACATAAACATAAACTTTTTGTTTGGGATAATATGAGGAAAACTGTAGCTATCTGTCGTGAATGTATTTAATGATAGAAGAAGTATAACTTTAACAATCAAATACTGATTGTTGCGTAAGCTTCTCTTTTGATTCCCATGAATTGCTCAAATCATTGCACCTAAATGAAATACATTGGCATACATAATGGAAATATAGTAAAGATTGTTTGCCCAACAGAAGCCACAAAATTAGCTTCTCATTCATTTTTCATTTCCATCACTGCTTATCCCATCGTTTATTTATGGACAAAAACAAATCCACTTCAAGTGAGTGGAAAACTTTTTTTGTGCCACTGAGGAAATGTTCATTAAGTTTCAATGGCAAGGGGATGGGGGTTGGAGTGCAGCAGTGCCTTTCATCATGGTATACTAAACAGCTGAGGCACAGTAGGGGGTAAGTCAAATAGCAATGTGTACGCCAGGAGGACGAGTGCAGAGAGGAATACAAACCAAGATATGTACAAAGGAAACAGGTCCCTCTCATGAATCTGTTTCAAATGTGTTGAAAAAGAACTGTTTGATTGTTGAGGATTGTTAAACATGCCCACATGAATGATTAATAATCCAAACATCAATATGCTGGACATATTCACAAAAGTGAATATGGCTAGTCTGATGTAGGTCTGGGCTCTGTAGTAATCATCTCACACAACAGGAGCACTCTGGCTCTGTAATGAAGTAACATTAGGCTACTTAGCTTGCTAGTTAACGTTAGCAACTGTTACTTAACGTATCTAATAGCTTATAAAATGCCAATGTATTTGTCATTTTACGATCATGTTATTCAAGAAAATCAGCCATACTGTGTATATCAGCTAATCGTGACAAAGTAAGTAGAGAAAATTTGCAGCTAACGTCCAAATTCATAGTTTAAGTTTTCCACCCTGATGAATTTTGATAACGCACAAGTACAGAGCAGTGAAGCGTCTGACTGCCCTGAATCTGTTGTTGGTGTTGTTTTACCTAGCATCACCTTAGGTCAAGATGTAGCCTACTACAATTAACCATTACTTCATATTTCCTTTACCTTTCTTCCCTCTGCCTTCAATAACTACATTTTAATGAATGTTAATCTGTATCTGACTCAGCAACCTTCCATGCTGCATTAGAGAATTCAGCTGAAATCAATAATTAGATGCAGGGCTAAGCCTCTTGTGTAAGACATATAGTTTTAAAGCATAGTTCATATTCATGCAGTTAGCGGATAAGCTTCAAATCTCTGTTGAGTATATGCAGCGTTTCTGTCACAGCTTGCTGTTTATGTGGAAAAACTAGTGAAAAGCTATAGTCAGCGTTTGCCACTCCATTCTAGTGCTAACAAAACGCTCTCAACTTAATAGCAGCCATTTATGTGTGATTAGAGCCTGAGCAGGTCAGATATATCTTCTGAGATGATGTCAGAAAGTGATTTCTCTCATCGTTATCTGCTAATGAAGTCGAGTCCCCAGCTCTCATGACCATATACAGCCTTGGATAAATAATCATACTGTCCTGTACGGGAATTGCAGTTGTTTAGTCATCAAAATCATTTTACGTTTTTTTTTTTTTTTTTCCATTAGCAACATTTCACAAGGAAATGCATTGAGTTATATGCTTGGATGGAATTTGGTTAAAAAGGAGTTTTGGTTCAATATGCTATTTTCTGTATCCAAACTCTTTTAATGGAAGTGCCTGAAGTAACATTTGTATAATAATTACATTTATGATGATTAATTGCAGGAATAATTCATTGTTGAGTTTTTAATTACTTAAGAGGAAATGTTCCCATAAATAGCAAAAGAGCATCCTTGTGGAAGTTTTCAGTAATTGAGGTTTCTTAAGGTGAGCATTATGAACTTTTTATTTCAGGTTTGCAAAATTTTCATGCAGAAGCTTTCCTCAATACTGACAGATGTGAAACAGACATCTGCAAATTAATTGTGTGCACACACACACTCACGCACGCACACACACACACACACACACACACACACACACACACACACGTTGTTCTATATTTAAGTCCTATTATTCAAAAATGCACATGGGTATTCAGTATTCAGAGTCCTGTAATGGTCTTGGTAATGACCGAGGGAAGAAAACTGAATGGATGCAAGTCATGGTGGTTAGAAAGACTCTCTCCCTGCAGCAGCCAAGTGTCCAAAAGTGTTTTCAAGCATGACTCTGAACCTCTGACCTATTTAACACCCCCGCTACCGAATCCTCTACAACTGTGTTGCATCCCTATATTGAAGTCTACATGCTGCTGACTGTGAAGCATCCAAGCATATGGTGCATGGAACACGATCTTGTCCTGACTGAAAGAGACACTACACGAAGAAACATAACCCACCCTCTTTACCAGTCACAACTGATGAGGTCCAAAACAACTCCATAATATTATATAATAGGTTTGGGTTTTTTGGAAATGCACACTTTATTGTCAATGTCCCCTTATTAGGCATTTTTTCACAGAAATTGATGTTTGATCTATACACACAACTGAGCATCAGATGGTTACAAATAGCATGCTCCTTCAGCAGTGCAATCATGGAGCATCTCACACTGCCACTTCAAGCCATGGACTAATGCAAAGAATTCTGACATCGCTACATTTTGAATCAGGGACAATTTGATGATTGTGGGCAGTCATGAATAACTGGCCATCTCACACTGTGTGCACACAAATGAAAAACAACATACAGACATTTAAGTGTGATTTGGAAAATTTGGAAGGCCTTGTCTTTTATGAGCTGAAGCTACTCTGAAAATGTACAGTCCAAGGCACTTTAAATCAAAAACATTGTTCAAAGAAGGAAATAACAGAGGAGGCACTCAAACATCCAACTACCTATCGAGCAATAGCAAAAGGTTTATAAAAGACTACAAGACAAACAGAAAGCCAAAATCAGCTTGTTCAAAGCTAGAACGAAGGGGGCAAAAAGGAAAACAATTAGCTGCTGTGTTCTTGGTGCAGAGTACCCTCACCAACATCAAATTTACAGTTGGAGCACCGGGCAGGAAAAGCTTAAATATCATTAACTTGTATTTGGAAGCCACTGGGGCTTTGTTTTGTGATGCATCAAAACCCTGGATGACATTGCTACCAACAAGAAAGACATACATTATGCAATGATGAATTTTCAGAATTATTATGTTAGTTATGAGTAACATTGTAATTTGTGTATTTCATTGTATTTATTGTCATTTTAATGGAATGGGTCCCCAATGAATGTCCAAGGAAGATGCAAGATTCTTGAAAAAAAATATATTGCTGGTTTCAAACCTTTCCCAGTCTCTGCAGCATAATGTAGGCTGGCTAAAACATTAAAGGCTAATAAAGTAAAGGTAAAGTATGCCAAAAAAAGGTTACCTCTGGAAAGGTCTACCTCTGCAGCACCATTGGCTGGGCACACTAAAATCAAAAAACTCATGGCACACAAGTGTAAAAAGGGGCGGCCAGATGAGCCAAGGCTGGCAGCTTGACAGCTCACAAACCTGTTTTTTCAGAGGCACCACAAAAGGCCAGCCACAACCACCCTAGGGGTTTCAATAGTAGGATCGCACATGAGGAAACACACTCTCTCCTACCATCTGTTTTCTGCAGAATGTGATTGAAGAACACCTTAATGGCTGCCAAACACCTTTTGGCTACTAGGAACCTTCCTTCCATTACCAGCTTCTGCAGAATCTGGTTGAGAGGACCTCCATGGCATGGCACCTTCCTTCCACTATCACCTCCAGCTCCAGATTGAAACAATAGACCTTCCAGTCTGGCTGAAATAACAGGCCCTTGAGCCTGGAGATGCTACTTCCCCCATCATCCCCTCTTACACAAGTTTTTTCTTTCCTTCTGTTTAAGTGCCCAACAGGGCTTTACACTGACATTAATAAGTCATTCGCTTCTGTTACCTTTAAGTAATAATCCCTGACATTTTCATATAATTTAATTTCTTTTTTGTCTAGCCAATTGACACAATACACAATAGTAATTCAACCTACACCCAGTTCACGAAAGCTTTTGCATTTGCTGTTCTGGTGTCAGGTGTCTGGTAGTTTCCTGATGTTGTGTCAAAATTTGTTTTCCCTAAAAAATAACCCTTGATTTCCTAAATCAACATAACTTAAATTTTTGTGGATTGTTTTCCTAACCTGCCTTTTCAAATGGTAAAAATGATATTTTAAAAACATTACACATTATACAGAATTAAAGAAAATAAAAGTAACTTTGTTTGTATATCAAACCATAAGCACCCATTGATTTTACATGGAAATTGTTAGGCTAGACATTAGTATCTGTCATTTATGAAGTACCTTCTTAGGGGATACAAATTTTGGCACATCAGGATATATGCGTTTGTGGATCTTTGCGACAAGTGGTCTCTGGAAAGTGTAGTGAAAAAAAAACACAATACCAAAGATGTCGTCATAATAAAAAAAAAAAAACCTAGCAATGCCAGTTTGATAACATTTGAGCCCATTAACAACTCGCACAGCACAGAGTTGTTCTAGTCAAGTGGATCAAAACGCTTCAAAGAATTTGAATCTCATCCAACATGGACCTGAGAAATATTGACAGTGTGACAGGGTGTTGGCAGGAGGAGAAGAAGGGTAATTTTTCGTTGATATTTGGACCACCTCTCAATATTGATTTCTGAAAATAAGGCTATTTCAGCATTATATCGCACCATGTAGCGAAAATGGCTATTCTGCATCATGGATTACTTTTATGTTTTGCATAGCCAGTGTGATATCTTGATCTCCATTAAGTTTGCAGCCTCACTGTTTGATGAGGCTACATGTATGCCGCTGTAAGTAAGTGAACCATGAACCATGTCTTTTCTCCCAGCTCAAGGTACAATAACAATGACATGGTTATTATATGGCAATAGGCTACAAAAATAAAAAGGCTGTACAAGTAAAATCCATCAACAAACTCTGGACCATCACATCTAAGTGGTAATGCAACTTTATAAATACTGTCCCTACCAAAACATCACATCATTATCAAAACATCATCACAGAATGGGTATTTCCTGCCAGTATCTACTTGTTATTTCAAAGGACACACTGCTGCATAAGGCACATCCAGTGCAGAGCATGGATGAAACTCACTTAGCTTTCATTGGCAACTGTTCTAAAAATATGGGAGCACAGGAAAAAAAATACAAAGGGGGTGGTGTTGGAAATGAGTTCCAGCTATACACACATACAGTGCATTAGTTGCTGTAATTGATATGCTGTCAGTGTCTTCAGTATTAATAAACCATTTATAGCCAAAACAAAAGTACGCAAAATGGGTGTGTGATGGAACACAGTTGTCAAAATATAGAGGTCCTGTTAAATCAGCTCTGGTGATCCCAATGGATGTCAGTGGCTTACCAGAGACCAGCCAGCGCCCCAATCGAATACCATGGCAAATATTTACCACCATCAGTGATAACATACTAAAGTAAAGCTGTAAAACGTTAGAAATGTCTGAAGTGTTTTCAATATATGCAGTTGGGCTGGCAGGTCACGTGTGGCTGCCACACCGTCTTTACCCCTTCTTCCTGCTGCATTGTCATCAGGACAGCACAAGCATTCAGTAGAGGCTTTGTAGTTGTGTCACAAATCTCCCAGCAACCACATCTGGCATCATCATGAGGTCAAATGGAGAATTGGCTGTACACAAATATTGCTAAATGATGAAGTGGATTTGTTTCCAAATGTAGGTTAATATGACACAGTAAACTATCTGGTCTTCAGTCTCTAGTCTCTACTCCAAAACAAATGTTAATGTTGACATATGACTACTTGACACTACTGATGCGAGCTTAGCTAGTGTGCAAGATGTGACGGTTAGCTGACCACATCGGCTGACATTATCTGAACACAAAATTAGATATGAGTGAGAAATTATCGGTTCCCCGTCAAAAACAGCACAGAAATGAACCATTACTATTCAATTCTGTTGAGACGGCCGAGGCATTCACAGCCACAGTTGCCTATGGCCTCCAGAGGGTGTGTTATCTGACAGACGTGCAATGTGCCAACATCACATGTTACAATGAATTAAACGATTCCCCCTAAACAGAGGTAGCAAATCAGGGGTGGCAAATACCGATGCAGGTATTTGCAGGTCAGAACAAAATCAAAGACATTCTAGATCCTTTTTTTTCAAGCTTGTTAGGAGAGATTGCACTGAAAATAAATTGTGTCCACTACTGACAAATAATGACACTAGCTATTGCATAATCTTACTTTGTGCAATGCCTCAAGTCTTACCCAGCAGCAGCTTTTTTAATTAAAGACACTCACAGATGGGCGGAGAAGGAGAGGAGGAGGCCAAATTCTAGCTGATCAATTCTATCAGTATATTCATATTTACTTGCCCATTGTACGTAAAAATCAAGCAGTCAAGCAGTCAAGTTTATTCATACAGCCCTTTATCAGGAACAAGCCTCAAAGGACTTTTCAGGCCTAACTAAATCAGGCTGATAGACAATTGAATTTATGACATACAGTTGATCCAGAATTTAGACAACAAAACAGAAGAATGAGAGAAATAGAAGGCTGTAGCGGCCTTGCAGGAATGCCTCAGGTGACTTTTCAAGCCCAACTAAGTCAGCTTCAATTCAATCAATTATGACAAATAAGATGTCATACTGTGTACACAATACACAGTATGATCAGAACACAAGCACATAAAAACAGACAGGTAGAAGAGAAGTGAAAGGATTTAACAGAGTGGAGGACATAGCGAGCCCACACAATCTGCCTAACCGTTCAGCACCACCAGCCTAAGGCGCTCCATGAAGACAAGGAAAAACTCCCAAGGGAGAAGAGGGAAGAAACCTTGGGCGGGGCAATTCAAAGAGGCATCCCCCCACCAGGGTGGCTGGGTGTGCAATAGTGCAGGCCACGTAGCTCTGTGTATATACATATACATCCTTGTTCAGCCAGAGCACCTATAGTTCAGCATGTGTAGTGCAGGCCATATGAACAGGATTATGTGTTGTTGAAGGTAGAATAGTTCACCGAGAAAAAGAAAAATCACATCTAAACAACTGCAATGTGGCTGACTGAAGCAAAATTTCAAGGGAATATAAATACTCACAAAACCTTTGGCATTATGACTGCTACACTTTTTATATTAACCTTGGGGAATATCATACCCAAACTGAAACACACAGGAGCTAAAGAGATCTTTAAGTAACACATTAAAAGCCAGTAAACTGGTATTGTTTTAGCCACACCCAATTACTTTCCCACTAAGTCTCAGTCGGACCAATTTCATGCTCCTGTGATCTGACAAAGTGCTTAAATGCTTGAGCATCTGCGAAAAACTCCAATGAGATGTCCATCATTAGAAGGCGTTCATTCCTGAAACACTGTACGAGCAATGCTGTTCTGCTCTGAATCCTGAACCATACAGCGCACCATATGGGCCAATTTGCCACATAATCAGGAATAATGCCACAGAGGAAGGGCATAGCACATAGAAGAAAGGTAACATGGCATGCACACGGATTAACTGTCATGTACTCATGTCGATTAATTATCAACAGGCATGTGTAACACAAAGTGCAATCTGGAAGCCTGTCTCCATGCCGCACGGCTCCTGAATATGGAGTGTCCTGCTATTTTGTGGTGAAAAGGTCACCCTGCCTCGGTCTCAGTGGGTGGCTGTGGCAGCCACATCTAAATGGAAATGTCCCTGTGAGATCTGACAATTAATCTGATTGCTGTTAACAAGGTAAGCACACCAGCTGCACGTGTCTGTTAAGAGGGACCTTAGCTCTTTTTTTGGTGCCATTACGATGGAACTGTGACACTGTTTACTGCTCCTTTCAAAGCCAATTATTTTGTTCATCAGAATGTAACAATGTGAGATATTTTTCCAGCTCCTTGTGTCAATGACTGAGCACAATTAATTCAGTGTAGAGGCCAACATTTTCCTCAAGTCTTCCCTTTCTCTCAAATTAATTGGAAGCTTTATGAGATGGCAGTACAGCATGGTGTCAGTAAAATGGCGAAATTAAGTTTAGTGTGTCTGCGTGTGACTGTCTGTCTGTCTGCCCGTGTTTGAAGCTTTGAGTTATCAATTCATACGTTTTTTTACCTCTTTCGACAAGACATCTAAACATGCATTAGTGGCAGAGGAAGGGAAACATGTTAACACCCATGTGAGTGAATATAGAATTGGGTCTTCTTTCACATCCAGAAAACATGGGAACTAGAGTAGATGAAAGACAAGGACATACATGATAGGTAGGTAGGTAGCTAGGTAGGCAGGTAGATAGAAAAATGTTTATCCCAGTGGGCTATTATGTGTTTCAGTCCTATTGATAATGCCATTTACAGAAAAGTTTGGCATGAATAGGTCAAAGTTGAAATGGGGAAAATCCATCATGGCAGATTCTGATGGTCTAACAGACAATTCTGCAGCACAAAATGAGCCCTACACTTCATGTGAATAAGACTGATAAATGCAATCAATAGTGTAGGAGTTAGAGACTGTATATATAGCAGCCCCTTCAGGCCAATTGTGGTAAATTAATTGATTTATATTTTAATGCCCTGGTGAAAGATTGATTTCTTTTTTCTTCCCCATGTTTGTAAAGCAGAGGTCAAAACCAGTATCAGGTCTTATGTTACATCGACTTTTTGGTTTTTATTGCACATCAGGAAACATTGTCATCAAAGTCACAAATTGAGATAGAAATATCAGCATACAGTTTGAAGATAAGAAACATAAGCTCTTAATTCATGATCCATAATCTTTTCCCCAAGTCAGGTAAATAGTGTAAAGCCCTTTAAGTGTGACTTGATAGTGATAATACCATATCATGCTGATTAATACAAATCCCACAGGGCATCTTTTCTCTTTAAGAATTATAGTATAGTATGGAGGGGAAAGAGCTAATTTTGATGTTGCATGAAAATGATAAAGCTGACATTCAGAAGGTCACACATTATCTCTTCTCAGCAATGTACAGTTTCATTTACCAATCTAATTGACTTAGCCCAAGCTAAATATTGTTTTGGATGACATGATGTCTGTGCTTACCCTCTATCTGTAAGATAGACAAGGAACAAAAGCTATCATTTCAAAAGATATTTGTTACTACTAAAAAATATCAGCTGTCCATATTTCACATTGAAACTCCAGCATATATTTCACTTATTTTGAAATTTAAACTAAATAATCTTGATAAATGTGACATGACTCCTTGATTAACATGTGCACGGCCTTAAAGGTACTACATTAAAGCATCAATATATCATTGTCCAATAAATTGTGATACCTTGTCATCATTACTATGAATAAATGAGACCGTGGTTGAGACTTTCAGCAGCCTGTTTCCCTTGTCGGTTGTATTGTTAGTGCTAGTGTTTCTCAATATTAAGACCACAATTCCCATGAACGCTGTTGCTTCATCTGCAATTGCAAGAAACTCTGAACGCTTTAGCTCCGTTTGCGCCCTCTTCCTGTTTTGTAAAGCTGTAAAGCAATTCAACAGATTTCCTGCCAAATCTGTCCTGGTGGCACACGATGTAAAATGCAGTGTAGAGGTTGGTAGAGGCTGTCAATTTTCTTGGTGATGGTCTCGTTTGTTTATGGTAATCATACTAATGTCTCAAAATGAATGTGGCAACGATTTACTGATGATAAAATGTTACACTTACCACCTTGAAAACAACAACAAATAACCAGACAAAAGGAGCTCCAACGCAAAGATACTCATGTCCATTATCATTTACAAGTGTGAAGAGCCAGCTGCTTGTCTCTTGGTGAACTGCAATGCACCTCTGAGGACGTGAAATCTGAACCGTAAGCAGTCATTTGGAGCCCTTGGGAGTCAAGCATCAGGATTCTGTACACAGGGTGACTACTGTTCATGTCTGCAAGCCTGCCTCTCTTATGCTCCCACCTGGCTGCTGTGCGGATAAGCAGAAGGTGAGTCAACTTGTGACTGGAGCGAGTGCACCCATTGGCAACGCGAAAGGAAATGGAATTAAAATGAAGGTGCCAAACAATTACATTTACAAGGGACATGCATACAATGTCTTCTGATGCTTCAGTTCCATAGGGAATGGTATAGGGTAATATCTATACATAACCCCATCACATAAACACTAAATGTGCACATTGGGGAGAAAACTTTCCTGCAGTGATTTCACTCAGCCCATCTTAATGGTTAGCATACAGTGGCAATGCAAAAAACCCTTCAAGTATATTTTCATTTTGAATTATTTGATATAATCCTTCTACCTCAAGCTTTAGATTTGTAAATGCAACCCATTTACTGTAATGGGCATTACATCCTTTTACAGTTGTGTGTGCACACTCTATTTATTTTTGATTAAAATATCCAGCACAATTTC
This sequence comes from Monocentris japonica, assembly GCA_900323365.1. Classification (NCBI taxonomy): domain Eukaryota; kingdom Metazoa; phylum Chordata; class Actinopteri; order Trachichthyiformes; family Monocentridae; genus Monocentris; species Monocentris japonica. Next base: position 21,676 of record OOFE01038007.1, on the reverse strand, counting down.
TGCAGTGTCCATGACAAAATGATAATTAAAGAATACAAATCCCCTCATTGCTAGAATAGAGGGAATTAATTCAGTCCATACTGTGTCTATTGCCACGGGAGCCTGTACTCTTCTGCCAAACATTGAACTGGGCCTTAGCTGGATATTGAATCAGCATGGCTAAGCCATATATGTTCATCTCATTTAACAAAAAAGTCTATATAAATAAAAACGAAAAAAGTCCCATATAGACCAAACTTTACCATATCTTCTTCTTGAAACGATCATTGCCATTCACAGAGCGTATTTGCAATCTGTGCTTGAGAGCGATAATGGAAGTATCCCTGATATTTCAGTTTCTCTATGTATAACACCTTAGCATCACAATACAATGCTAGCTGGATAACAGAAACATTTTGATAACACAGACTCAAAGGCAAGGCATCATTTTCAACAGTTTTACATTGCTGCCTGCTGCACACTGAATGCAATGAATCAGCCTATAAATAATGTACTCACAGATATTGATTTATGTACCTCAAGAGGAAACGTGGAAAGGCCCAGAAGCCCAAATGTTTTGAGCTCTGCCTGTGATTGTCTCTTTATGGCCAAAGGCAATGTGTAGGCTATTCAATAGTTCTTGCACAATGTTATACTAATGGGGATTTCATACTAACTAATGACTTATGTTTCTGTTTACTTTCATACCTTATTTAATCTTTGGAACAGCCAATGGCTGAAACAGTAGGATTCAAGTTAGTACAGAAATTGATCAAGTCTTTCTTGGTAAATGAACAAAAATGTGTTACATCTTTGGCTGTGTTGGGGCTGCAGATCATATATGAAGACTCCACCATGTCAAAATATTAATATGATTGATATTTCCTATTTCAGATATTCATAAATGGCATTTCTTTAACCTTGCATGTCCCTTTATGATGCACCAACATGGCTGATAAACAGCACACATCTGAAACCGGAGTGTCTATTGCAATAAACATGACACCACCTCCTCTATTTATGGTCACATGTGTATAAATCATGCCAAATGGAATGTAAATTCTTTGTATACCTGGATATCATTCACAGCATGCATAAAACGTTATGCAGCAGTAAAATGAGAAGAAGGTTAGTGTGTCTGTCAATAATGAGGTCATGCATTAGTCATAGTATATTATTGAGTGTGGTAATGGATTACAAGGAATTATACAGGCTGCATCAGAGGTTTGTCACCTCTGCTCTGCCCACATTTTGGCACCTATCTATTTACTATCTGTCTGTTATAAAGTCAGACCACTGCAGGTTTCTGAGTCGCCTCATTGACAGTGAGTTAGGTCATGAAAACCCCCAGGCACAGATAATTGCAGTCTGCCACATCCTGCAAGGCAACACGCTGACCAAAAGTCAGTTTTACTTTACAGTCAGAATGACCAATGTGCTATGACAAGCCTCTCTTTAGGTAGGTAAACAGGTAAACAGACCCAAGCCAGGGTGCCAGATTTTACCTCAAGGAAAGTTGCATGAATTTTGTTAGACACCCAAACTATTCTTTAGAGACTGTAAAATGTTTTAGATGGCCTCCCTTGGCTTGGATGTTATGTGAAAAGTAAATTAAATTAGACAGTGCTTAAGGTGAAAACAGTGCCCCAACCTCAGTTGTGATGAATGAGTGGTGACAGTTGTCTCCATCCCTGTGTGTTACATGAGCTTGTACTGAACGTTGTCTGACATTTGCAGCCGCTAATACATCAATAACACATTTTACCTGTCAGACACTATCACTAATAGCCTACATTTCTCAGGTGTATTTATTTAACAAAAATGAGAGTGTTTTTCCACTTGATGTCATGTAAATACTATGTAGAATGCACATTATCTTAATATACACTGAAAAAATGGTCACATCAGACCAGAGGCAGTCACTTCTGGGCCTGTGCTTGTGCTGAAGAAAACGCAATACCGCTGTCCATGGTGCTGAAACAGAGGTCAGTTAGATGCACCATAGACAGCGGCATGGTTGGGCGACGTTAAGAGTATGATGCTGTTGTTTACTTAAAAAGGCTCAATACAGTGCCTAACCCCTGTGAAAGCAGCCTATTCCTCCATTCATCCCGAGAATAGAAACATGCCCATGCGTGCAATGAGTGGAAACGTATCGCAACGTTGAGAAGCAGCCTGGATATTGCTCGGCGATGACACCGAGTGAGCTCTGCATCTTTAAAAAAGAAAAAAAAAATGAGAGGAAAAACACACAACCAGCTCAGTCATAACTGTAGGATGATAAGGACTACCTCTTTTTACTTTTGGAGAGCGCCAAGCCGTTAGGAGAGCATTCAGCATCAGCTGTTCAACACTGGTCTCTCATTGCTGGAAGTCGGGCTGAATCAGTCACATGACAGAACTGGAGGCAGAGATCTAGAGAAAAAGGCACAGCATTTCGGCTTGCACCGCCATACTGTATTTTGAGCCATATCACATTTTTATTGCAACATTTTACTCCCGCTCGGTGAGTACATTTCCAATGGCTTTTTTGTAAGCATTTTTTTGTCTTTTTAATTACCCCTTTTTTTATTTTTCCTCCTTTTGCTGGTGTTTGAAATGAGCATTGACATGGTGGTTTTGAGCGTTTTTCACATCCAGGCTTCAAGTTTTTAGCATGCAGTTATTCTGATCGAGGGTGCCAAGAGGGTAAACGGGTGCGTTATTGGTCTTGGAGAAAGCCTTTACTTGCTTGCAGTTTTGTTTCGGGGTTCGAAACCAAGCAGGTTTTGTCAGTATTAAGATTTTTCAAACATTTATTGGTGGTTTTGAAACATTTTTATTTTTTGTTTCTGTCGACTTTTGCTGTTGCTATGCTTTGGTTTGCATTTTGCAGTGTTGTTTGTAGCCTTCGAGTTTTGTGATTTTGATGTCTCGGTGAATACCGCCGATCAGACCTTTGCTTTTACTTTGTTTCTCTTTTCTTTATAAAGGAGTCATTTTTAAACCCGGTGACGTTTTAACGTGATACTTTTCTTGCAGCTGAGCACACAGGTTTGTTGTTTTTGTGTTTCTCTCATTTTTTCGATTTCATTATACTTTTGCTGGTAGCAGTGTCAAGTATTTTTGGATATATCGTTTTTTTGAATAGATGATGCTGGGTGGACAAGGGGAGTTTTGATTCTTGGAGGGGTTCAATGCGTTTTTGTTTTCTGTATCAACGAGGATGAACAGACATTCTCCTTTTGCAGGTATAATAAGAGTGGATAAGTGACACGTTTAAAGTACCTTTGTATTTACAATAAAGAATAAGGTGACAGAAATGTGTACATGTGGCTGACGTGTTCTTTTGTGAGGTTGGCCAAATTGTTTATTAGAAAAGGCATTCTTTATCAATGTTATCTGAAGGTTATCTGATCTGATCTATTTCCCCTTAATGCTTCATGAAATCCACTGATGGTGATCAACAATTCCGAAAACGGGGATTTAAAATGACATGCAGGTCGTTTGATCACAATGTTTTCCCTGTTTTGAGTTCTTTCTTACCAACAATCTTCAAGCCGTCGCTAGAAGATACACACATCTGAAGAACAATGTAAGTAGCTACTTTAAGGTCCCTTAGAAGGACATCACTAATTATTTTGCACAATAAAGTAGATTCTATCCAAAACTCGATTACTAGAAACGTCGAGGGGGCGAAATGACAATGATTTCGACTGCTCCACTGCAACACGCGTTTCTGTTATATGATACCAAGTCATGGTTAGAAAACAAAATAGAATAACCACTTTGCAGTTTGTCATGGGGTAAGTCATGCGCTATACTTAAGTGTCCTCCTTTTGCTGGACAAACTCAAATCGGATTTCATAGGCCTGGATTCATAAATACTTGGATTTATCAAATCTGATGTCGCAGAAAATGAATAGAGCTACCAGGACTAAAGGCGGGCTTACAGTAAATTAATCCTTCAAGAGGCAGGTTTAACTTCAGATTATTGATGTGCTGTAGGGGATGCCATATCGGGTAAATGGATATTAGTTCATCTTAGAGAAGAGCGTGGTTTGTTACTATGTTATTTGTCTCATATTTGTCGTCCGTTTTGTACTTCTGTCTAATAATATTTTCTGTGACCTGTTGGTTTTGACATCTAACTGCAGTTCCTCTGAACCAGTGCAATATTGTTGTGTCTGTCACTCCAGTGTGTCGAGGAATGAAATAGACTCCATAGTCAAGAAGTAATTCAACTAAAGTTATGTTCATGAAGTCCACTAGCCTTACTTTAGTTATTCTAGATTATTACCAATTGGTCTATGTCTCGCCCTAAGTGCTTTGGTTTGGTTTTGAATTGGAAGTGGGACTTATTTACAGGACACCTTCATTATTGTCTTTCCAAGTGTAGGCAATGCGTTAAGCTTGTCAAGTTATGCCTCTGCAGTAGATCTCGCCAGCTTAGTTCTTTTTGATGAGTCTTTCCTTCATATGTATGTACACACGAGAACATAACATAGAACATAACTCATATTTTGGCAATGTAATGCTATCTACAAAAAGTATGAGATTGGACCATTAACTCCTTTCACATGATGCTATATGGTAGAGCAGAAATATTTCAGCACAACCATAATCAGGTAAAGTGTAGAACACAATGCTCCATAAATGCATTTGATATGTGGATATTCTGCAGGCCTCTTACCGATAGAGTCGTCATAAAACACCTAGGTTCAAATAGGTGTAATGGTGTGAAGTTGTCACTGTTGCTTCTATAATGTGTTGAGAGGTGCTTCTGCCATGCTGATGTAAGCTCCTGGACATCTCTCCTGCTGGGCATTATGATAGCTGGTATTACGTCCTGCGGTGTTGTGTCTCCTCTCCAGGCAGGCTTCCTGTTATCGGGGCCTAGCCAGACCTGCACAGGAGACTTGCTGAAAATATCATAACTCGTGTGTGGAGATACTTCTGCTCTCGTGAATAAAACATCACGCAAGAGGAGGTTGTATACAATAAGCATGTGCTTGACTATCGCATGAGTGTGTGTTCATGTGTTTGCATGCATGCTTGTTGGTTTGAGTGTGTGTGTGTATGTGTGTGCGTGTGTGTGTGTGTGTGTGTGTGTGTGAATTCATGGCGGTATGGGAGGGTGGTTTAATTGGAATTTGTATCTACTGCAGTGAAACTATGTTCCTCAGCACTACAGAGTTAGATGTATGGAAACAGAATGAATATGCTGTGTATTGTGTTTCTTTGACATATGTTGCACAATAATTATGGGATGTTGTATTCAACGGTACATAGCAACGACAATGGCACATGGCATAGACACCATAAGGCACATGAAACATACAACAAGGAGCACAGACTTTGTTTAGCCTCTATTTTATCATACATACATGCATACATACATGCGTGTCAATGCCAATGCAAACTGTAAGCTGAATCTAAGAAGCAGAAGCAGAATCTAATATCATCGACACAAAGATGACTCTTTTTACTGACAAACCATGTCTGTAACCAAGTTCAGAGCTTTTGTTTTCCTTAGTCAGATGTAAGATCTTGGAATAGACGCTGCAACATGTTATAACTTCATCTGGTGGCTTTATTTCTTCATAACATCACACAGAAAACAATGAACCAGAAGAAGCAATAGAACAGCATTACCAAGTGCACAACAGTGGTGTATAGGCCTTTCACTTCCAGAAATCTCCATTCCACAAAGTATGATTCTGTACATTTTTCAAATTGACCAGTGCAAAATATCCACCACAATTAGATTTTGTGGCTCAGTATTAACTTAGTGTATGGTAGTTGCTAAATTAGTCCAGATCAAACAGTCATATTTACCTCATTTTAAACACTTCACAATGTGGCTTTCATAAATCTCTACAATGTTTTAAATGGAACCCATGAACCACCTTCATTTGTTTGTACTCAAATTACTCATATCTTTATGTTTGGGATACAAAAGAAAAAACGAGATGTACTTTTTGCTCTCTCAATGATGCATTCTCTTTCTGCTCTCCCTTTTAACAGATAAACAGCTTACCTTTGGCATGACCCATTCAACTTAAAGGGTAATTCTGTTATTTTTAAACCTGGGCCCTATTTTTACATATTTTGGGGTCTAAATGACTAATAGGTACAAAAAGTTTTGGAATTGGTCCAGTAGATCGCCTCAGCCGGCAGCCACGAAACGGGCTGCAATGGCTGCAACGTAATCCTTTGGGGCAACTGCGCCCGATCAAAGTATGTCCACTAAAAGTGCTTGTTTT
>OOFE01038003.1:26368-43523 GCA_900323365.1 Monocentris japonica | reverse complement strand
TCACCACACACACACACACACACACACACACACACACACACACACACACACACACACACACACGTCAGTGAGGATACAGACATAGAGCACAGCCATAAAGAAGTGAGGAATAACGCCTATGTGTGCTCTCTTCTTCTCCTTGGGTTCTGTGGCTGTCCAGTACAGAGCATCCAGGATGTCCTGGCCAAACGACGAGAACAGGCGGTCTGCCACCTGACAAGACAACAAGGGAGGGGGGAGGGAAAACAAATGATTGAGAGGGAGCCTGATTATACGGCACCATCAGAATTATAAACCTTGGGAGGTGTTTGGGTTTACCTCTAACATATTGTAGATGATGTAGAGCTTGATGACAGACTGGCCCCTAATGAGGTGGTACATCATGGAGTAATCCACGTAGCTCATCATGGAGTAACAAAGCACCATGATGAAGCCCTTCAGCATATCACACACCTGGGCCGGCTGGAGCAGACGGGAGCCACTAAACACACACACACGCACACACGCCACTTAAATTAAGAGGAAATTCCACCAGAAGAAAGCCAAATTCAGAGACAGTATGACAGAGCTGCAGATAGTGGGTTATACGGTAAACGTGGGTAAATTCATTCCATTTCTGCTTATCTGTTTTGTTGGACCAAAGTTAGAGAGAACTATGCTGTCCTCTAGAGGTTCGGGACAATATTACACTTGGTGTTTTTGTGTTGATGAATGTGCATTTATATTTATTTTTCCATGTGTGGACAAATCTGCATGTATGTGCCAGTCTGTACATGTACTGTATACAGATGTATCCCGAGAAGTGGTACTTGGGTATACTCTCTTTCATCAGTCATAGGTGTTCAGCAGACACAGTGCACAGTTTTACATTGTCTATGCATCTGACAAGAACAATGGTTTTGTTTTGTTTTTTGGTCTGTCAGTATCTAGGCATGCAGGCACAAGCATACTTAAACCAAAGCATGCTTAAACCAAAATGGCCAAATAGGAAGAATAAGTTGCTTTGGATTACAAGCAGCCATTAGGAAAGACTGGTACAACTGCTTTGCAATTGACTTGTTTCTTCTGTCAAATGTTGCACCATCAGACCAAGGCAAATTCCTTGTATGTGTAAACTTACTTGGCAATAAACCCCCATTCTGATTCTGAAGACAAGTTGGGACACCTGTAGGAATTGTTTGCATCAACTTTCAAGGCTTAATTTACTTCCATTGCTGCAGAACAGCTGTTCCCTGAAATTTAACTCTGAAATTTACATTACTTTTCAGTTTTTGCTGACCTAACATGGAAAAATGGGGGTGTTCTAAAACTTTTGACCGGTAGTGTATATCATATGTTCTTTATAGGGATATCTTCATTAAGATTTGAGGTTTAGATCAGGATTTTATAAGGTTATTCCTCCATAATATATGAAATAATGGCCACCCTTGCAGAGTTCACAAAGTTTCAATCATGACTGTATCTGCAGTATCTGTATGCATATCCATGCGTGTGCCTTACCCCAGGCCACAGCATGGCAATGTGAGGAGTCGTAAAAGGGCCAGCAGCACCCTGAGGGGCAGCAGTGTGAATACATAGAGAAAGGCATCCAGACACAGGAAGAAGCCAAATGTCATCAACTAGAGAGAGACAGAGAGAGAGAATACATTTATATATTGTAACATTTAAAAAAAATCTTAGCATGAATTGTTTGTGTGTTTACCTTCTCCAACTCTTTGGGGATGCGGAGGCAGGTGTAGACCCTCTCTCGGCGCTCTGTGTATTTGGCCTCGTTGTGTTCCAGGAAATAGCCTCTGGTAAGCTCAGCAGTTATAAACCTCGCCAGAGACAGGTCTATTGCCAAAAAATGGAGGGAGACAAAGCATTGAAATGATACACATAGGTCTATGGGGCAGCCTGGTGAGGACAGAGGGATAGGTAATCTGAGGTGAAGTGCTCCTGTCAGAATATTGCATTACCAAAGTATGAGAAAACAACCTAAATAGTTTGAGATAAAAGCATGGCAGTAATATCATCAGAAGCTACAACATTTACAGTATAAAATGTTGTATAAAAGGTTGTATGCTTAACTCCTGCTTTCTTACACCCAGCCAACTCAACAGGTTGTGAGGGAAAGAGGTGTGTGGGATTAGAAGTTACCTTTCCTTTGTCTTAGGCTTTAGAAACTAATTTACTACCTTCATGACTGTCAAGAAAACTCTCGCACCAACTCTGTTACAGCTACTAACAGGGAGCAAAAGATCAGTCTGCCCTGCTTGCTTTCTGTGCCGTGGGCTTACCACCTTCACCTGGCTAATTTTAGGGAACTTCACCTCCCAGTGACCTCGCTCTTTCTCACTCATAAACACACGCCGCTGTGATAAGAGGAACTATCTACTACCGCAGAAACCTTCGATGACTAACAGTGGCTGACTGCTTGTGCGTCTCCTGCGTAAACCAGAGCGTCATTAGCCATTAAAAAAAACAGTGTTTACTAAAGCATCAAATTAGCGACGACAATGCAAGTTAAATCAACCATTCAGATAATAGGATAATATACTCACTCAACAACACTTGCTTCACAGACCCACTACTCAAGTTGCCAATGCAAAATAGCTGCACATTTTACTTTAACAAAGCAGCCCAGCTAACAATCCTGCTGGCCTGTTGCCACTTTTACATAATTAAATGCAATGGTGCTATCTAGCTGTTAAATTAGCTAATCTAAGTCGGGAAGCCTGCTTCCAGTTTCAATTTGCTTGCGCAGAAAGGAAATTAGCTGCTGCTAGCTAGCTAATGTTACAGTAATTCAGTGCAATGTGTAATTAGTAACAGTAGCTAACGTTAGCTTGTGGCACATCCTTAATGCAGACTTGGGTGCAGCGTTGAACGTTGCACTCAATTAACTGACTGAAATTGCATTTAGCGTGATTGTCTAAGTTAACCACACGCACAGTGCAGAAAGCCTAGCTAATGTGAGTTTGCTAGCAAATGAAAACAAACAACGCTGGCTCCTGCCGCTAACGTTAGTAAACTGTAAATCTGTGGTAGTCAAACCTGGAGGCTAGCTCACACCTGAGAGGTTGCGTTTCTTTCCCTTACTGCTGCCATTTTTATCGTTGAACCCCAGCGTTTCCGTAACTCCGTCCTTCTCCCTGTTCTTGTCGATTAAGGTAGCTTTTCTTCCCCTCTCCTTGTCTTCTTTCTCCGTCTCTTTCTCCTCTCCTAGACCGGCCGACAGCGAGTCCGCCATCTTCCTCAAACTATCTCAACTGGGAGACAGACAGGTACGTCACTCTCTGACGTCACCGCGTCCTGCAGTTTCACTGAATCACCAGCAGATGTCACTTACTAGATTGGCACTCGTCTATTTTTCAGATACTTGATTGATTGATTGATTGATTGATTGATTGATTCTGAAATCGAAAGACAACCATGGAAGGCAAAGGGGTAAAAGTTAAACTGAAAACATGCGAATTTAATCTGTCTTCTTCCTGTCACAGCATTTAGCCAATTTTGTATCACAACCAACAAACATTCCAGTCAGAGAAGTATGTGGAATAATCTATCCTGATTATGAGGCAAAATGATGCATTTAATACATTCTACCCATATGTTGTAAGCGTTGCTTCTAAATGGTCTTCCCAGTGTCTGTAAACGTATTCCCTATTCTCTCAGATGAGCTATAATAAGTTCCAAAAGCTGGATAAGGCTAAGGGACAGACATGAGTCAACATTATCATGGAGGTGATGCTAAAGCTCTTGGCTTTCACATCTTAGCTGGCACTTGATCTACAGTCCATATCCTTCTCGGAAAGGCCTTACATTTCTATTTCAGTTGAATAAAATTGACCTCGATATCATATATCTCAAGAATCACAATATATCCAAAAGGTGTGATATATAATGAAGAGACGGGAATGGGGGAGCAGGAGAAAGAAATGATGGATACCATATTTTGAAGATGAAATGATAAATGTAGGAATATAATGCCTAGATATTGTTTTATTCATGACCAGATCTTTGAGTCCATGGTAGTTTATGCTCTGACTTGACCTTTAGGGCCAAATGCACAGATCAGTCATTCTGACACAATTACTATGCTCAATATGACTTTCGGTCACCATTATTAAACTATAAATCTCCAGTTTCAAAGGCCAGGTTACAAGGGTTATTGCATCCCTTGATTAAAGACGAGGAAAGAGGGAGGAAGAGTGGGGGAAAGGAGGAGGGAGCGGAGGAGGGAGCGAAGTGACGGAGAACACAAGCGCACATGACAGGGGTAGAGTTTCTCTCGGTGAGGGATCTGTTTGACCGCCGTAGATTCGGTTTCTTCTGCTCTGTACATCACACGCCAACACATGGAGCTTTTTTATTGAATTTTTTTTCCTATCCAAACGTAAAAATAAACTCATGGTGATTGCGCGCAACGCCGTTGTAGAGTGCGCTCTGCGATCCTCGCCCGGCGTCGTGTTACCTACCTCGGGGCACCATGGGCTTGTGCGCCCGGTGGCGGTAAGATGCCTGGCTGGTGGAAACGGCTAACATTCACGGTGGCCTCGGTGCTCTGTATTGGTTCCGTGGTCCTCTTAGTCGTGGCCTTGTCGACGGAGCGGTGGGTCACCGGGCGGATCCTGTGTAAAACCGGGGCCGAGATCGTGAACGCGTCCGACCCGGAGCTCGAGCAGTTCATTGGGGACATTTACTACGGACTGTTCCAGGGTGGAAAGACTAAGAAATGCGGGCTGGGGAACAGGCGCTCCAAAATCTACAGTAAGACTAAGACGCCTCTCTGTTAATTCAATACACTAAACCCCAAGGTATGGCAAATGTGCTGCAGTTCATAGATTTTGCATCCAGGATTTCCAAACCCGCCTGTTTTTATTTCTGGGGACAAGTGGAGCAATTAGTGATCTGGTCAGTGTGATACATTTAGGTCACCAAACACACACTGCTTAGAGGGAACGTTGGTCCTCAATTCTCCCCTGATGTGATTTATTTTAGATATTTGGACACACTTAAAGTAAGGCCTCTCTTTCTCTCTCTCTCTCTTTCCCTCAATCGACAGATTATGTGTTGTTTAATCTTTATTGATACAGGGAAAGTTGAGCACTGATGCTCATAACAGATCTCTGATATATCTGTTATGTGTATGTGTGTGTGTGTGTGTCTACTGTCTTGACCTATGGGAAATAACTGACAGATCTGTTATGTGTGTGTGTGTGTGTGTGTGTTCCATCTGGCTGTCTAGTTTTCCCCAAGCTTGTGGGCACATTGAACGGTGGACTTCATATGATGGTGATCCTCTTCCTGCTGGTCGCGGTGGGCTTTGCCCTGGTCAGTCTGTCTTTCTGTATTTACAACGCCCGCAAGGTTCCATACCAGAGCATCAAAGGACACAAGGGGCTGTACCTGTGGAACTTCATCGCTGGTATGTGAAGGAACCTTGTCCACACACACACACACACTCTCACTCTCACTCTCCAAATTTCTCACCCTCAACTTTTCTTTTACCTTCCCATTTTGTGATCCCATCTCCTTTCTAACCTGAACTTTCCTCCACCTCATTCAACATTACTTTCTTTCCCCTCCCCCTATTCTCACTTATTTTCTTTTCCATTCTCAATATTTCCTCTTTCCCCTCATAGTGTTCGTCTCCAATACCGTCTTCTTCCTTGCTGTGTTTCTCTACCTTCCCTACCTGTCCTTTCCTTTTTCCTCCCAACGCTGTTTATAGTTTCCCTTTCTCCATCCCTCTGTCCCCAGGTCTGTTTGGGGCCCTGGGTGTGCTGTGTTTCCTGGCGGCCATGAGGCACCACAGTCTGACAGAACGGGTGGCCAACTACCGGGAGAACCTCTTCCTCCTCGTGGTCCTGGACGACAGCCTGGATTGGTCCTTCTGGCTGGGCGTGGCCAGTGTGGTGACACACATTGCCGTCTGTGGAGTGGTCGCCATGAGCCGGATCAAGCTGCCCAAACCACAGAGCAAGAAACCCGAAGAACCCACCATCTCTGCTCTAGACCTGCTCTACTGAACCTCTGGTCAAAGAACATGCTATCACTGACATCAATAGTTGGCAATTGATCATCAGAGCAGACCAGAACTAATGACTGGTAGATAATCAGCAGCCCATGGACATCAAAGGTGCTACGTGTAGAATATTTAGCGCAATATATGATTCTCAAATAAATTTTTGTAGTCTTGTCTCCAATGCCTCACTTTGAATGAACAGCAACATTGAAAAAACTCCATTCCTAACAGCTGTAAACTCTTCAATGAGCATGTGGGCTTTTATTTTGTTTTATTTTTTTTGCCAAAAATCAATATACAGTGAACATGTTACCATGCAATAGTTAAAAAGAAAAGAGAAAGACGATCACAAAAACTGGACACAATAAACGACGCCGGGATACCCAGGTATGAAGATAATTTATTGAATGTCTTAATAAGAATATACTGAGACATGGACTGGAAGACTTTTTCCATGGGGTTATGTGTTCATGGTGGGAAACAAGCGGTGAGTCGTCTTTGCGGCTCTGCCACCCTGATTACAGCCATAAATAATAAGTGAAATAACAACAGACATTGTCACGTTAACCACTGCTAAAATCTCATCACAACTGACACCATCAACAGCCGAACTGTCATGATCACATGACAAGGGGTAACAAAGCTGTGACCACACACACACACACATCACAGCTTTCGGCTCCATCTGTATAGGCCTACTATTTTAATGTTAGTTGGTTGGAAGGTGGTACCTGTAGATCCAGAGGAGTTAAGTGATTACCTGAGTCTGCCTTAATCTACGTAGGCCTTAAGTGGGTGCAATGAGTCATACATTCTTCTTTTCAGCATTGGACATTTAATTTTGTGTTGTATATATTGTCTCTATAGTTGCAATTTACTAATGCAATGTAAATACATGGTTATTTTTTCATTGTATGTATGAAATGTCAAAAACAAGGCTTGTTTTTAAGTCATTGCATGGTACTCAGAGTAAAGTCTTAAGTCTTTGGACAGTCCCTTTCTGAATTTGAAGTCAGTATTTCTTTTCAGAATTATCTTTGAGAAACTTTATTTCTATGTTATTATTACTATTACTATTACTATGTTATATTCTATGTTATATAAGTGCTTTTTTATTATGTATTAGTTAATGGATTGGTTACACTGTTATGTGTATGTTATGTGACTGCATGACTTTCCAAGGACCTGGAAGCTTTATACTCTTTTCTCATCCTTGCTTTTCTTTGAGATGCATCCTGTTAAAGAAGGCAACTAAAGCTAGATATTAACAAGCTTGTGACAAACAAATACTTACATGTAAGAGGTAAATTAAACAAGTAATTGTATGTTTTTTTTTCCTATGTGTTGTGTTGGATGCTATCCTCTCTCATATATTTTGTTGGTGTTCCTACCTCTCTCTTCAGTAATGCGTTTTCACAAAAAGAAAACTACCTCTTGAGGACTTCCAGATAGTGTGAACCTCTAAGATGTTGATGAGAAGGACATTCATGAAGACAAATACTCTCTAGTAGAGAGTAGAGAAACACACAGACTGACAGACAGAAACACAGACACGGTAGTGGACTGTACAAGAATCAAATGTGCGTACCACAGCTGATCAGTGGCGTTGAGAGAGAGAGAGAGCGAGAGAGAGAGAGAACAGAAAGTGTTGTCAGTGATGTGACTTATATGGATGATTCATAATTATAAATAAGTGAAGAGAGGTCTATTCTGATTTTGCTTTTAAAAAGTGACTTTGATTGACAGAACTCATACCGTCACACAAAAATACACAAGACTCATGCCTCAATTAAACTTTCCGTAAAGCTTAACTTTGGGGTCATATAATTCAAGTCTATAGCTTTGGTTTGATTGGTTCCAGTGTAGATTACAGTCATATAGCTGTGTTTAGGGGTCGTGGGCTCAGAATGATCTCATTTTCTGTCTTCTATTCAAGTTCAACGTTTGTCACATTTTTTTTTTGCTGCTGATGAAAACAAGCCTCTTCTTTTTGACCTGCGGCCTTGTCAATGCCGGCACCAGGTGGCGACAAAGCGCCGTCGCTTGTTGATGACGCAATAAACGCGTGCGTCGGTCTGAGGTTGGCAAGCAACCTTCTGCACATGAATGCGACTATTTCACTTGTAAATCAGGAATTTGCTCGTAATACATACGTGTAGCAGGTGACAATGCTTCCTTTCAGAAGAGCTACTCTGACAGCAGTGCGGGCAAACCGCTGTAGATACTTTTCTACCTCACAAAATAACTGGAATGCCAGAAAGGTAAGTAGCAAGGCTAACATTACCCAACAAGTGACAGAGGTAACTTAGTTATTGAATTGGCTCACACAGGAGGAGTCGTGTATTTAACACTATATTTCAGATTTTTTAATCAATAAAGCTGTGTGTGTGTGTGTGTGTGTGTGTGTGTGTGTGTGTGTGTGTGTGTGTGTGTGTGTTTTAACATTTCTGTGTTTCTGTATTCTACACACTTTGACACTCCATATTGTTATATATATGCATTGTTATGTATCTGTACCAGGGCCTGGTGCTGGGAGTGTATGAGAAGGAGGGGGAGGATGACAGTCTTCATCTGACAGAGGCAGCAGCAGGTTTTGACAATGCTCTGTCTGGCAAACTCTCACAACTGCTGAAACTGTTAAGTCTTCTTTTGAACAGCACAGAGGATCACACTCACCAGCAGAACAGACACATCTTGGCTGACCTCACATTTTTGTCAACTCTGTGTGTTTTGGTTTATAAACTGTTGCCTGGTTTTATTTTGCTTTTTACAGCTCTGGACCAGCTCTAAAGAAAGGCAAAAACAGAATATTTTATGGAATCCATGAGGTAAGAAGCTGCACTAGTGTACGTGGGATTATCTGAGAAATAGTCAAAAGAAAGCTTCCAAAAACATTGTCAGCACTGGAATAATCTCAATAATGCATGTTTTCTCCAGGACTTCCCATGTGTGGCAGTAGTTGGGTTGGGTAACAACAATGCAGGTGTATGTAGGGAGGAGAGCTGGGACACCTGCAAGGAGAACATCAGAGCAGCAGTGTCAGGTAAGACACATGCTTGAGTTGGAATGGTTGTATGTGCTTGTTCTAACTATCTGGCTTTTTGCCTGGCTGATATTTGTCTATTTCTTTGTGTGTCCAGCGGGCTGCAGGCTTCTTCAAGACCTGGAAGTGAACCATGTGGAAGTGGATGGCTGTGGTGATGCCCAGTCAGCAGCAGAAGGTGCCGTCCTGGGTTTGTTTCAATATGACCAACTCAAGTCCAAGAAGAAGACCAGAGTAACAACAGAGCTACATGGAAGGTAGACTGGTAAATGGGCTGTAGCCCAAAGCTGTGCTCAGAGTTTCATAGGTCTATGTTTGGTAGCGTATAGATGTGTATCTAGCATCATGCTGCTTGGTGTGTTTATTGTTCCTAGTGCCGACTTGGCGGGGTGGGAGAAAGGAATCCTGTATGGAGAGGGCCAGAACCTAGCCCGGCTACTCATGGAAGCTCCAGCCAATCACATCACTCCCACCGTTTTTGCAGACACCATTGAAGAAAAACTAGCACCGCATGCTGAACGAGTTATAGTTCATAAGAGGTGTGTGCATCATTGATTTTAGGATGAGATATGTGTTAGTGTTTATTCCATCTGGATCTGGAAAGCAGATAAATGGACAGTTTTGAGAGTTTTTGTAGACTCCCATTTATCTTGTAAGCTCTGTGTTTGTGTAGGCATCAGGCTTGGATAGAGGAGCAACACATGGGAGCATTCCTTAGTGTATCTAAAGGCTCAGAGGAGCCGCCTGTCTTCCTGGAACTACATTACAATGGCTGCCCTGACCACACACAGGCCCCGCTGCTCTTGGTCGGCAAGGGCATTACCTTTGACAGGTAAACCATAACACACACTTATATTGACCATCACACTCTCACCCTATTGGTGGTCAATAAGATATCTGTATATCTGTATGGACAGCCTAGATCTGGGTATGCTGAACACATCTCACTTTCCATATGATATAACATGATGCTCTTCCTTTTGTTTCACCGTCTTTCTATCTGTCGCTAGTGGCGGTATTTCTCTAAAGCCGTCTTCTGGCATGGATGCCATGCGAGCTGATATGGGTGGAGCCGCCACTGTGTGTGCGTCCATTGTCACAGCAGCAGCGCTCAAACTGCCCATCAACATTATTGGTGAGATTTGATTTTGATTGATACACCCTGCAATATACTTTTTCCTGTCATGACTCATGGGTGAGAAAATGGATGAGAGTGTGAGTGTGAACGTGTTATTCACTTCATGGGCATGTTCACACTATTCTGCTTTTGTGGAGAAAAAAGAACTCTGCCTCGACCACATTTTGTGCTGCTAAGACAGTTTTAGGACTCACACTTTATTTCCATAGTAACTAATAACAGTTGCTCCCATTTTCAGCAAACAGTACTACAACTCTCAGGCACCAGAAACTCCCACAACACAGAAATGTGATCCATACTGACCCTTAGAGATCAGAGTAAAAACTACTACCAAATTTTCTACCGCTACTTTCTCCTTTTTTATTCTGGTGGTTGTTGTTGTTGTAAACGGTTGAAGTTGAGGGTTAGGGGTTTCTCAACTTTAGAAAGCTCTCTGGTCTGCCTAAAAATAAACCAGGCACCACGCTTTTTCCAAAGTGGCTGCTTTGCGTCCGCCTTGTGCCTTGCGTCCCCTTCACCTTTAATGTAAGTAAGGATCTGGCAGTTTGAAGAGGGGGATAGTGTGAACACAGCGTATCTCTTGCCTCCACTACTTACCAATTCTTTCAGGTCTGGCTCCGCTGTGTGAGAACATGCCCAGTGGAAAGGCTAATAAACCAGGTGATGTTGTAAGAGCCAAGAATGGAAAAACCATACAGGTGGGTGGACCAGTGAAGGGTTAACAAAGTGACCTCTTATTTGCATGTATTTGTGTGTGTGTCCAAGTCATTTAGGTCACTGGGTTTTTATTGATCTTCCATGTACAGGTTGATAATACAGACGCAGAGGGCAGGCTGATTCTAGCTGATGCTCTCTGTTATGCACACACCTTCAACCCCAGAGCCATTGTCAATGCAGCTACGCTAACAGGTAGAGTAATACATGCACAAGACACAAAAAGGCCTGCACACTGACAAAGAGAGAGAAGGGGGCTCTAGAGACTATGTAGATGAAAAAAGAGGTGATACCGTTACATGGTGACATGAGTGATAAAAAGCGGAAGTTAGGTGATGATGGTGAACACCGAGACGTTTACATCTCTTCCTCTCTACTTAAGACAACTGCTTTTAACTTCAACTAATTTGGTTTTAAGGCTGATATAGTTGCATCATTAAAATATGGAAAATACAATATGGCTATAATAATGATGAGACAGTAAAGGAGACTTCTTGTGTCTCAGGGGCAATGGATGTAGCTCTTGGCTCAGCAGCAACTGGAATATTCACAAACTCTGACTGGCTCTGGGAGCTGCTCCACAAGGTATATGCACAATACACACACACACACACTATCTAACTCTCTCTCACACACACACACACTATCTAACTCTCTCTCAGCTCCTATGCTGACGAGTGCTGTGTGTGTCTAGGCCAGTGTTGTGACAGGCGACAGAGTATGGCGGATGCCTCTGTTCCAGCACTACACCAGACAGGTGACTGACAGCCAGCTGGCTGACCTCAACAACATCGGCAAGTACAGCCGGTACGTATCTGACTACACTCACTGAATGCCTTCAACTGTTGCTAGATGTGTTTGTATGGCAGAGGAGTTAGTTAATGGCTTTATTAGATTATCTGACTAGCGTGGCTGCTTATTCTCTCCTAGTTCTGGCGGTGCATGCACAGCAGCTGCGTTCCTGAGAGAGTTTGTCACAGCTACTCATTGGGCCCATCTGGACATTGCTGGGGTGATGACTAACAAAGACGAAATTCCCTACCTGAGGAAAGGCATGTCTGGAAGGCCAACACGCACACTGGTGGAGTTTGCTGCTGGGCTGGCCAACCAAGTCTGAAAGATGGGCACAAATTCAGATGGCACACATGATTGTGAGCCCATGACCTCTCTTCCTCCCACATGTCAGAAGAAGAGGCCCTGAGACTGAACAGTATCCTCTCCACACATAGAGAGAATTAACGACCAAGTCTCAAGATCTGTGCACAGCTCTAGGACAATGTATACTGGCCAGATGAACAGTATCATGTGTTCTTGGAAGAGCTCTGAATCCGATGGTACCGATTCATAGCATCTTCATTTTTCCTTTTTCATATGATAACATGAGCATTACCCAAAAGTTTATATTATAAGGGCCGAGGATATTATTGTGTATTTTATTCACATTAAAGTAACAATTAATTAGCAACCTAAAAAAAGCCTGTCAATGACTACATAAATATAGCAACATATTGCTTGTAGAAATTTTAAAATAATTTAAGCAGGTTCTGTTTCATGTGAATGACAGTACTTTGACTTGACCTGTGTTTCAAAAAACAAAACGTGTGAAAGTTGAGAAGGTGATCACAGTATTGCAACATAATTTATTTTATATTGGTTGAATAAACCACTTAACTTTGAAATGAAACATTTGTTGTGGAAAGCTACCTAATATAAGTCAGTGTCTGCGCATATGCAGACCCAGCAGTAAAGAAACACTCAAACCAAGATGGCGTCGTCCATGGGTGGGATGTTTCCAGGCCAGCAACCGCCTGGTGGGCATCCCGTTGGTGGTCCTGGCGGACCGGGTCAACCAGGTTTACTCCCCGGTACTGGTAACCGGGGCCAGGGAAACAATACACTTGTGGACGATTTAGAGGCCTCGTTTGAGGTAGGATGCTGCGGTGATGAGCAACCTCACGTTAGCTATGTGTGCTAACGTCATGTTAGCTAGCTAATGTTTAATGTTTCAACTGCAAAATACATTCATTTAACGTTAACTAGTCATAATAGAAATCACATGACCTTATGTTTTGTAATAATCAACTATGCAGTCGCTTGCATTGTTAGTTACTTGATGTAAACCGAGCTAGCTGCGAGCTAATGTTAGTGAAGTTCAGTCACTAGTGGATCCAGAAAGTGGTAAGGGAGCAAATGTACTAATGCTACCCTGTGTGTCTATCGGTCAGGCTTGCTTTGCATCCCTGGTAAGTCAAGACTACGTTAATGGAACCGACCAGGAGGAGATACGAACAGGTGAGTGTCGCATAGAGATCAACCTGTTTACAAACGCTGATGTTATAAAATAATGCTGTTATATTGATGCATCTGTCTGTTGATCATAGGCGTGGACCAGTGCATACAAAAGTTCCTGGACGTGGCCAGACAGACAGAATGCTTCTTCCTACAGAAAAGGCTTCAGTTATCTGTACAGAAGCCAGAACAGGTTGTGAAAGAGGTAAAGACTTAGTAGCTTTACATTCTCTCTTTTGTTGCAGTCCGGAGTGGCCATCTCCAGCTCTCCTCTAGCCTTATTTCTCGACCATTCTCCAATTGTTTGCATGATTGTAAGTTGAAAAGAATGATCTCACACCAGAAAGTTTATTTGATTAAGGCTATTTTAGGTTATTTACAGTAAGCATTTATTGTAAAGATATAAACTTGCTAATAGTATCTAACAAATCTTTTTGTTAAGATACTATTATTTAAACCATCTCATAATCCCCTCGAGGGACCAAACCCTGTATTGAGAACCACTGTCTGGCTCAGAGTATCCTGGGTTCAGTGGCATTAGCTTCATTTCTTGGACCTGTATTAACGGCATTGTGTTCGTCTGTATTTACCTGTTTTTCACTCTACCTCATTTCCGCCTATCTGCCTCTCTCTTCTCACACACACTTTCTTTGTCTCACTTCAGGATGTGTCAGAGTTACGTAATGAGCTACAGAGGAAAGAAATGCTAGTTCAGAAGCACTTGTCCAAACTACACCACTGGCAGCAAGTGCTTGAGGATGTGAGCATTCAACATCGCAAACCCACAGACCTGCCCCCTCCTGGACCACTAGCCTTTTTGGAGCAGGCCTCTGCTAGTCTACCCCCTGCCCCTTTAAAACCAAACTGACACACTCACACACGCATCTACATACATGTAGTGCCCACTCTCAAGATATGAGAAAACTGGATAACAGCGCAGCAGCTCTGCTCTTTGGTTCATGAGCTTAGTGCCCAGACAAGCTGAATCATCACATAGATTCCTCATTTTTATTTGACTTTTGACTTGTGTAAATATTTTTACGTTACCAACTTTTTTTACTGAGAAAAATAAAATTTGTCTTTTGAATCTGAACTCAACTCATGTTTCTCATAATGTTGCATTACAAAGCTTAAATAAAATCTTGACTTGACTGTTGTGAAAAAAAGGTCAAGTTATTTCTGTAAAATATGATCACCCAGGCTTGTCCCATATTGAAGACCTCTGTGACATTGGCCAGCAAACGACATCACAGAATACTACTTATGGAATTCTGTTAAACCTATGCAGAAATCATGTCAACAGTATTTGATGTCATAATGTTGTCATTATGGGTCACAATAATACTCTATGACATCCAAATGGCTGTGTCAGAATTCAATCAATTCAAATCACAAACTGCAGAATTTGATTAAATCACAAGAGAAGAAGGCCGCTGGAAGTTAAAAGACTGAACTCCTTAACAGTGTGTTTGTAATGCATTCAGTGTGTTCTCCACACCATAACAGTTTGCTCTACTAAGCTTGTCAGCTGTTATCTTCCCACCTACAGTTATACAGACAAAATCCTTCTCAAATGGGGGCAAAACGTCTATCAAATGGCATTCTGTGGTCTTAGATGAAAAAGCTTGGGAACCCCTGTTCTAACATTTCATTAGTCAGTTCTATAGCCTAGGGGTAGTTGAGGGGTGCCCAATTAACACCCCCCCCCCCAAATAGACATACATCAGGCCACGGGCCCCTATTTGATAGCTGTTGTCCCAGTATGTTTCCGTGTTATGGGAATATATGTGTTATTTAGTATTGAGTGGGGGTGAAACATATATATACATTTATCATTGTTATACATTCTCTAATTGGGGGTAATATCTAGTGAATGAAATCAGTGAAATGAACCAACAGTCAGCTCCTAGCCAGTCAGTCTTCCACAGCTAGAGGGAGACAGTGCTTTCTTCTCGGATCCCTTGGTTACTCAGAGGAACGTCTTTGCCGTCATGTCCTTGTTTGTGCGTTTTAATCAGCGATTGGAAAATAACAGGTAGCCTCGTCCGCCTCTCTTGCGCCCAGTGCTACACCTAGGAGTGGAAAACCAAATCAAATCAAAATCCGAGCGAGCGACGACCGAGGCGTTTGCTTTTCTCTGCACGTTTCAGCCGGGGGAGAAGGAGCGGACCACTACAACAGCCGGGTTAAATCACAACGTGTTTTTAGAGTGTCACCGCAGTCGTACTGTATGAAACACCCTGCTACGGCGCTGGACGGAGCGCCGTCTCTTCGCCTCCAAACAATCGCGCTCTTGATGTGTGCTATGTGATTGCACGCTGATTGAAAACATTTTTTAAATAACAAAAATAGAACACATCGTGGATATGGAATGGTGCATGCCGCTGCCCCAAGTTTTCCGCCTCTGAAAAACACCGGAATCATGGAAATTCATCCTCTGTAAGTGAAAGGGAGTGTTGACGTTTCCCCGGTAGCTGCTTGACTGATGGTGCCGCATTGACAGAGCGGCTGGTCCGGAGCATGTCCGCTGGATGTCTGTAGGGGGGTCATGCTCACTGTCGTGTTATATGTCATGTTTATCAGCATGCGAGAGCCTTTATGTTTTGTGGGAGAGAGGCTGTGTTTCCCCCGCTGCATGCTAGTTAGCCCGTTCTGTGTAAAAGAAAACACTGGTCATATGATCCTGTCATGTGCAGCATAATAGTTCATTTGTAGTTAGTCTGTGAGTGTGTTATGCTGTGTCAGTTATTCTCTGTGGGTGTGTGCGTGCATGTATGCTGCCATGGGATGGGCAATATCATCAACTACACATTCAGTGTTAGTTATTGTGTGTGTGTGTGTGTGTGTGTGGAGGTACTGTATCAATAGCCATGTGATTCTGCCATTAAAGGCAAAATCCACCCTTGGATACTGTTTTATGATGAGGTTTTGTACCCACTTCACCTCAACCTGCCTCATCTACTTCTACTTCAGTTCATGATTTCCTGTGTTACCTAGAATGACCTGTGCCCCTCAAAATGCAACATGTCTGGTGGCTGCGTTGCATTATGGGTTATTGAGGCCACTCTCGGTGGTGCAATTGGGGTCTCTTCCGCTTCAGTTATGTTTTTATCCCTGTATGATTGTTGAATGTTGGTGCAAACTGGCGAGTCTAGAAAGAAGCCCTTGCTCTGTGACTCTGAGGGGCTGACACCAAAACCTTCTGCTATTAAACTCCATTATAACTGCACTATCTTGTTGTGACATGATGGCATCTATGTTTTGCCAGTTATCCACGGGAATAAGAAAAGTACACAACCGAACAACACAACCCAGAAATCCATAGTACATTGTCAATAACTGTTTTTTAACAGTCTTGTAATGTTTTTGGGTGGATTTTTCCTTTATCTCTGTCACAAGCAGCACAATGAACCAGAAATGCAATATTATTTATTCTGTGTGCATGTGTGTTTGTGCTGTCTCTGTTAGGTGTACCAGACTTTGTCCACACCCTTTGGACAAAGAAGATGGAGTAGAGAGGCAAGGTCCCGTTACTCTCAATCCACGGCACATGAGGAAGGCTTTCAAAGTCATGAACGAGCTACGCAGGTCAGTCCTCTGTTGTCTCATGATCCCCAGTCCTCTTCTGTATCACCACCAAGACCTTGATCATACATATTTTCTTCCTCCCACCAGTCAGAGCCTGTTGTGTGATGTGACCATAGTAGCGGAGGATGTAGAGATAGCTGCTCACAGGGTGGTTCTGGCGGCTGGGAGCCCCTACTTCCATGCTATGTTCACAGGTAAGGACTTTTCTGACTGCTAGTGACACATTCACACTGCAGGTGTATCAATTGGGTCAAACGTCTGGCAGGGTTTTTGTGTCTGTGTTGGTTTGCTTAATTCCTTTAAAGCGGTTGATCGTACTACACAATCATTACAACCCCTGTGGTGCTTTGTCATGATGGAAGGCTAATGTTTG
>OOFE01037970.1:21390-34114 GCA_900323365.1 Monocentris japonica | reverse complement strand
GTGCACAAAGCGAGGTCCATAAAGACATGGCTAGACGAGTTTGGTGTGGAGGAACTCGATTGGCCTGCACAGAGCCCTGACCTCAACCCCATTGAACATCTTTGGGAGGAATTACAACACCGATTGCGAGCCAGGCCTTCTCGTCCAACATCACTGCCTGACCTCACAAATGCTCTTTTGGCTGAATGGGCACAAATTCCCACAGACACACTCCAAAAGCTTGTGGAAAGCCTTCCCAGAAGAGTGGCGGCTGTTGTAGCTGTAAAGGGAGGTCCAACTCCATATTAATGCCCATGGTTTTAGAATGGGATGTCCAGCAAGCTCATATAGGTGTGATGGTCAGGTGTCCACTGACTTTTGGCCATATAGTGTATGTTTGTTTAGGATCAAAGAGAGGAGTGATGATGTGACTTGGAAATATATTTTTTGTCCTGCAAATTTGGCTCCTCTGCAGCCCAAATGTCCAATAGCAGAGGAAGAAGAGAGTTGTGCTTCCCCCCAGCCCTCTCTCTTTCTCTCTCTCTCTCTGTTTCTCTATCTCTATCTCTCTCTTCTTTTCTTCTTCTTCTTCTTCTTCTTCTTCTTCTTCTTCTTCATAACATTAAGTACCAGAACACTTCCATATATGATAGAATAGAATAGAATAGAATAGTCGTTTATAGGTGCTGTTCCTGATTAATCAGGTCCCGTTACCCTGTACAGACTTGTATGTTAAATATCTTTAAAGTTACGTTTCAGTTTCATTCTCGTTCTAGCTGCCAGATTCAGATGTCATCCGCACCTGTTTCTAATAGGAAACCAGTAAATCCAAAAATGATCTGATACAGGAAATTGACAATCCCAAAGAGAATGAAAAGCATACCGCTGAGATATTCAGAACTGCTCGGCCAGGGAATTTCTGCTCGGCCAGGAAGATTCATATGTATGAAATACACCCATGTTATCAACCTTAATCACAAAGTGGGGCTGCAATAGAGATGAGTGTCCCATCCCCCCTAATTAAGAGTCCATAGATTCATTTGCCCAAAAGAAATTCTGGTGTCAGGTATGTACATTTCTCTGCCCACAGGAAGTGACAAATGAAAACTTTGGAGCAAAATACAAAACTGTCTCCCAAACAGCAGCAAGCGAGCAATCTGTTGAGAGAAAGCTAGACACGTCAATATTAGATGTCTTGCCTCTCTCATCCCTTTGGTATCCTTTGGTATAAAGTGTTCACAGACTGGCCGGGTTGGTAAACATGAGCGTGCTGTGTGCAGTTCACTGTGACAGTTTTTTGGAGGGCAAAGCTAAAGTGATGGAAAGGTTTGTTGGTGTTGGCCAAAGGTTGAAAGAAGTCTTTCATCAGTCGTAGATTTAGTTAATCCTGGAGATTTGGAGGATGCATCAAAAAGAGCGACCGATCCTGACAAACATGCCCAACTCTTATTCTTGTTAGATTAATGGAGGTCATTATTGCAGCATTATGTCGAACTCTAGTCTATCAAAACATCATCATCACATTGTGCTTGTGGACCTGCCACAAACAAGTGGATGGTGGATGGTGTGGAGTGAAGAAGTAGGCAGTGCGTGGGCTAATTTAATGTTCAATGTCTGCTTTATAAAGCATCTCTCTACTCTTCTGTCATGGATCCTGGCGGCAGTTCTTCCTCATAGCCTGTCTCCCTGTCTTTGCCCACAGACTTGGTTTCCCCCTCCTGCTTGTCACCTGTTCCTGCCCAGCCTATCAGAGGATTCATTCAATCACAGCCTCCACACCTGAATGCAATCTGTAATCAGCATTTGGTATAAGTCGAGACCTGTTCCCTGCCTGAAAGTTTTAGCTTGCCTAGATGCCTAATAATAGCCTGAGTATCCACTTGTTATTTGTTTTTGAACCCGTGCCTATTTTCTGACCAGCCTTTTGCCTGCTCCCTACTGATCCTGTCTGCCTGCTCTTGACTCCAGCCTGCTTTCTCCTGACTACATTTTTGCCTGCTGTTTTTGGTACCTTTGGTACCTGACTACGTTTTGGATCTCACACTAATAAATTGGTGTTGAACTTTGACTAGCGTGTCTGTTCTTCTCTGCGTGTGAGTCTCACCCTGTTTGCCTGACATCTTCAACCCGTGTCTTATAGCTTTCTCTCTGTCTGGCTATGCTTTCTCTCTCTCTTATCTCTATCTTTCTCTCTTTACAGTACCTAATGGAATTATTGGTACGCACAAATCTGGAAAATGTGCTCAGTGAAATCTTTGATTAGCTGAATCAGATTGATGTTTGAAATTGTTTTGTAATTCTAAATGTTTTTATAGATGCAAAGAATGTGTTCGAGTCAGAACATCTTCATTCCAGACCTTAGGAAAATAGTCCAAGTTGAATATTATTGATTGCAAAACATGATTCATTCTCCGCTCACAAAAAGCACAAGCTTACTACTTCTGCTGCTCGTCTCAGAAGAAAAAATATTTTAAACTAAATTCTGCCTGGGTCTGCTATACTCAATCATCTAAAATCATCATAGTGATTTTAGCCTTCACATGTACTGTATATGCCTACTATATTCTGGGTCTCTCGGTTAACTCAATGCTTGCCAGGGAAATGTTGACCAGACTTAATCATCTAACTTCCTATGGGTTAAATGGATAAGATGAGACAAGGGCACCACAGTTCAGTTTAGTCACTATCTGTACAGAAATTCTACCTTCCAGCCTGTTAGTGTCTCCATTTGTGCTTGTCCAATGGGGAGTCTGTGTCTGTCTGTCTGTCTGTCTGGCTGTTCCCTTTCTTATTGCCCCTCCATCTGGTCATTTATCCAGCACTGTTACCTGAAGCATATCCCGTATACCATATGAAACCTCCGTATACCATATGAAACCTAAGTTTCACCAGCTCCAGATTTGACACACATTAATAAAACCAGAATCTTGGCACTGTCTTGAGAGAGGAGGAGCAGAGGGTATTGTAGTGGAGTTACTGGACATAAAGTGAAAACAGTAGTGCATGGATTTCTAGCATGGTCTGTCTGCCCTCCACCCCCCCACCCCATCCATCTATCTATCTCATCTGCTCCTTCATCATCTTGTCCATGCAATCTTGAAATGCTTTGTCAGTGAAAATAGCTTTTGTGTGAGGGTGCAGGAAATAGGTCTATTCCTGTACAATAAGTAATACAATAAGTAATGTGAATGCAAAATGGTTGAGGACGGCTTTATATTATTATGTTATTTAGGGCTCCAATTACAAAACAAGTAAAGTGAAAGGTTTTTGATAGACCAGTTCGTACTTCACGTGTTGCGGTCAACACGCTTGTCTGAACCATGAGGTTAAGCTATGCTGTGAAAACAAGGCTGAACCACTGAGTTGTATGTACTCTATGTTGAACTCAGCTGGAGCCTGTAGTCCATGTGTTGCTCCACCTTTGATTCCTCCTCTGCTTTTGAAGCCTGGGGTCTCACTGTTATCTGTGAGGTCACAGATTGCAGATCGTTTGAAATGAACAGTGTGCTGTACTACAATATGTCCCACAGCCTGGGCCTGATGGGCCTGGGCCTCACATGTGCAAGAACACTAGTAAAAACCAGGTGTGATAGGTGTCATTTATGACACCTATCAAAGCAATGCAAGGATTATGTTATCGGAGAATCCACTTTAACAGCACATAAATTAGATCCAAGACACTCTCTGGGTTCACAACAGCGAATCGCATGAAAAAAACATTTGGTGAAAGCTGCAAGGAAAAGTTTTGGTCTTTGCTTTTCCATTACCCTGCACTCCCTGTCTCTGTCTCTCTCTACCTTCATCTATTAGCCCTGTTTCCATCTGCAGCCAGAATAAAGAGAGGGATGGCATCAGTGGTGAACCCCACCTTCCAGAACTCCTTAGACGATGTGAATCTACTTTTCGAGGTGAGACAAAAGTATAGAAAAATACAGAGCTTTTTCAAGAGACGTTTTTCAAATGTTACTCAGTGGGCACCAGTAATAACAATTTGCTTTTTTCCCCTACCATATAGATCTTACTGTCAGGCCTACATTTTGGACACAGTGGACAGTTCTCAGTGAAAGACGCTGAGCTGGCCTCCCTACGAAAGACAAAAAGCCTGGAGGTCATCTGTGAGGACGTGGTGCCCAAGAAGCTGACAGACATACGCAGGCTGACCTTTGACCTTTCAAATCGTATCGGTCACTTGCATCAGGAAGATTTTGAGCGTACTCTTTTGACCATGGTGTATACCACCCAGCAGATGGTCAATTCCACCACTGACCAGCAAAGAGATATTTGGGCAGAGTCCTTTGTTAGCTTATACAAAGCCATCAGGCAGGATCTGACTGGAACTGACTGACTGGAGTTGTGACTGATGTTAGAGTTTGATATGCACGTTGAAAAATGGGTCTCAATGGGTCATCCTGGGTTGAGAACATGGTGCTGGTATGCTTTGAGGAACCTGAGAGAAAAACTCTCTTGGAGCAGGAATGAGGGATAGTTCCACACAAGGGGCAAGTTCATGGGCTGATAATAAACAAAATAATAATAATAATAAACTCTTGACTGTCACAGTAAAAGTTGGATCAAACATAAGGTACTTAGATGAAACTATACCTTGAAACCACATGCTATGTATATGTGTGGATGCAGCAATGAATATCTTGGATTTACTAACATTCATGTCTTTTCAACATTAGTTTGCAAGCACCCTTCAATGAAAAGACAATTAATAAACCTCATGTTCAGAAATGAATGTTCATAGTGTTACACTATAATGTATCAGTTTCAGTCTGTGAATACAAAAAAAACAGTTTTCAAGATTTTACATTTCAGCTTTGACAACAATTTAGACAAATTCAAATAAAACTTGATCATATCCTCCCTATTAAAAGTCCATATAGCAACCAATCCTATGCACGAAGTAATTAGCAAATCTCAATCATAAAAGGCCATGTGAAATACTTTGCACCATGTTGTTACAGTACATCATCTTTAGCGAAGCACAGGAGGTCCACACTGAGCTGCCTCCGATGGTATGGTTTTGAGAAATCCCAAACGTGGCACACTGGAGTGAGTACGCGACTCATAGAGCCACTCCAATAGTTATCTGTGAAGGCTCTGGATTCCCAGGGTCCAGGGTGTTAGTGTCCGCTCTGCATCTGTCCAAGGAGCTAGATAGGCCAGGAGGGCAGAAAGGTATGTAGCGGAGCCAGGAAGAAGAAGACAAATAAGAGGTGATGCCAAAGGGCAGGTTGTAGACTTCTCCGCTCTCTAGTGTGTCACTGGAGTCATCCTGGTGAGCCTTGTTCCAGGCTATGATGCCTCGTTCAAGCTTTGATCCTGTTGGACACAGAGCAGCGGTGTTTAAATGTCTCCACGCTAAGATCTTGTTTTATCACTTCACTTGCATGGTCTACTGAAGGAATGAGATTGTTGTCTCTGCCTTCATGTAATCTGGTTATACTAGCCTTCTTGCTTTGCGTTAGCTTTCTTTTTTCTTTTCTCTATCGCTTGGGAACCAGGCGTCATGTCCCAAAACCAATCGTTGTCAGAAGATTTGGTTCATCTTCCTGTACATTCTGGGACATTCTTTTCTCAAGGACTGGGATGTGTAATTTTCTGGTTAGGCCACGTACTATAGTATCATCATGTAAGAAGAGCATGTTATCTACTCGCATTTTCAACTGCCCAGGACAGTGCTACGGAATAGCGACCAGCGTCAGCTAAGAAAGCTAAAAGGCCTGGTTTTCAAGCCAAAAAAAAACAATCAACAAAGCATTATTATTATTATTACAGTATTCTGCATGATATATTACCTCTTCACTCTACACATTTCTGCTTTAATTAGCTAGCGTACTTGTCTCTATCTTGAAAATGTGACTTTGTTTGTGTCAATCATAGGCCACCTCAACTCACAGGACAGGTGGGGGGTGAGGACCATGCCAGATACTTCTCAATGTTGTCAACAGAGGTTATAGATTACTTAATGCCCCTTAAAGTATACTAAAGGTATACTTGAGGTATATTTTATGCACATAAAAAAAATTAATAGAAAGTCAATGTCAAGTTTATTTATACAGCCCTTTATCACAAACAAGTCTCAAAGGACTTTACAGGCCTAACTAGGTCATGCTGATAGACCAAATTATGACAGTTACGATGGTTACAGAATATGAGAAATTACCTGGAATGGTGTTGTCCAGTATGAAGCCAAAGAAACCTCCTACAAACATACCGGTGGTCAGAAGTACCTGCAGCATCTGATCGAGCTCTATCACACCTACAGATGACAACACAATGAAACGAGGTGAACATTTTGGGCTGAGGCATTCATTTGGCCAAAAGTGTGAATTGTTCCTATTATCAAGTATGGAGTAATTTTAATGATTTTAGTTGTCTGTTAAATGTTGCACCATCAGATCAAGGCAAATTCCTTGTATGTGTAAACTTACTTGGCAATAAACCCCCATTCTGATTCTGATTCTAAATAGATATCACAGTGACATTTTATCCATGTACCTGTAGCTATAGCTTTGGGGTTCTTTAATATCCAGTTAGGAATGACCAGACCAGAGAACATGGAGAAGCCGAAGATGAAGATGTTTCGAGATGAATTCATGTCTGCATACTGTGAAATTATGAGACAAAAGCAATGGCATGACGATATCACTGGAGGGACGCATCTGAGAACATTTGTAGTATTGTTCTTATCTAATAATCCAGCTCAACATGACAGACAATCATGCTGAAAATAATAAAATGTTTCAGATGTTGGGCTACTTACCTGCAGATTAGAAACTCCAGCTGCAGAAATGACCCCAAACATAACCATAAACATTCCTCCAACCACAGGTGTTGGGATGGTGGTGAAGATGGCGCCTACTTTACCAAATATACCCATGATGATCATCATGACACCACTGGCTACTATCACCATGCGACTGCCAACCTGGAAACAGAGAAGACAATATTATAGATGTATAGGAAATATATTGTGTAGTTTTGTATTTCACAGGTACTGTACACTCTATAACATCTATCAATAAACTATGACACAAACGCATGTTGATCTTATCTACAGAGGTGCCACAGACATATTGAAACCTTCCTCTGAACCTAAATATGGAGGCTCATCTCACCTTTGTAATACCAAGGGCTCCAACATTCTCACTGTACGAGGTGGTACCATTTCCTGTGCCCCAGGCTCCGGCCAGCAGACAGCCCAGCCCCTCAATGCCAATACCCCTGTTGATGGCATGTCTAGGGGGAGGAGGAGCCCCAGATAGCCTGGCACAAGCATGGTAGTCTCCCAGAGACTCTATCATGGAGGAAATCACACCAGCCAGGATGCCCACCACCCCTGCCAGGCTCACAGTTGGCATCCCCCACTGACCTAAGGGTAGATTCAGAAATTGGGAATGTCATGGCATAATGAGACTCAGATTTTACAGATGTTTATATCATCACGATTAAGGTTTGGCCTATGAGCCTGCTGGTTTGACATTGGACTTATATAGAAAATTTTACTTTGTTGTCTCTTTCATGGGACTGTATTTTGACTTTAAATGTGTGTTGTTGGTCTGCAATGTTTAGGTTTGTTATGATGCTGCTTTCTCAACCAGGTCTCCCATGAAAAAGAGATTCTTAATCTCAGTGGGACAAACCTGGTTAAAAAGGTCAATGAAAATAAATAAAATGAATTGTACTCACGCAAATGGAAGACATTATCATTGTCAATAAATATACTTTATTATCTCCTCTTTTCCCAAAAAGAAAGACAATTCAGTAGCATAAACAAGCCATTAAGGTCACTGATTTAATGTTAACCATTTTGTTGGTTTAGCAGCTCTGCTTCTTACCTGGGTACGGGAACCTGAACCAGGGAGCTTGGCCCATGACATCTCCCTTTAGATCAGTACGGGCCAGGTAGCCATACTGGTCTGGGTCAGAGGGAAGGACATTGTAGGTTGTCAGAATATAGCAGATGATCCATGACAAAGTGATACCGAGGAGAACCTGACGACACAGAGAATAAAGTTACAATACAATTCTTCATCTACAAACACTTCAAAAAACATTTGTTGCAGCCTTCTATTCACTATTCTGCAGAGAGCTAAAGGTATAAAGAATTAGTCAAAATACATCATTTGTTTCATACACCTTGGTCGCAAAGATATTCATTAGAGGTAAGGACAAGATTACTTGTTTCTGACTTACAGGGAGAATCTGAAAGACATAGATGCGGGAGGTGTGCAGTTTTTTATCTTTGCTGTATGTGGGAAAGGGCACCGGTATGTGGCGGAGGTACTGGGAGAACAAGATGACCAGTGCTGTGGTCCTGTGTGAAAGAGGGAGAAAAATATGCCACGTTAAAGAAAGGTTGTATTGCACTGCCCTGACTTGAATTATCTCCAATTGGTGAGAATTGCAGGCTATCGGGAGGTTTACCCACATGGCAGAGATACCCCAGTGATTTCCAGCGCTTGTGCCCGCTGAGTCAAATAGGGACATTCCAATGAGAGAGATGGTGGGTGCGATGGTGAGAGGTCCAATGAAGCGCATGAAGAGGCCGATGAGGCCGGAGAAACCCACGAGAACTTGGAAGAGAGAGCCCACCATGATGGACCCCTGCAGCTGTAGACAGAGACAAAAGTTAAAAAAAAATTCAAAAATCATTCTTATTAGATAGGTATTATTCAGAAACGCACAATTCACAATAATATTTAGTGTCACCATTCAAATTATAAATTGGAAAAGCGGATCATTTTTAAACATCAATATATCAAATTAATTGTGATACCTTGGTATAATTACTGAAAAAGAATAAAAACATGAGACGGGACGATTGGTAGCCTCTATCTCACGCCAATGGTATTGTCAGAGCTAAGTGTTTCTCAAAATTAAGGCCACATCTTCCTGTTGCAAAGAGGATGTTGCTACTTGTCCCACCTCCCCCTCCCTGGCATCGCTCCATGTGGGTTTGTAGCTTTATTGAGGAGAATAAACATGTTGGAAGTGACTTTTCCATTGGCCTTTCCCTAATCCCACCATCTATAATTGCGAGAAACTCTGAACGCTTTAACTCCATGTGTGCTGGAAGAACTTCTGCCCTCTTTTGTGTCATAAACCAATCTCCCTCTGTGTTGTAAATCAATCCAGCAAAGCAAATTCTATGATGTCTCAAAATGAATGTGATATTGACTTACTGAGTTAAAATGCTACGCGCAGCACCTCAACAAATCACAAATTTACTTACTGCTCTCATTCGACTCTGCCACACCTCTGTGTAGGCCGTGGAGGAGGTGTTGACCAGGCTGGCGTTTTGGGTCCAGGCTGGACATGTCCACTCTGGCATGGACAGCATTGCCATGGAGGGGGCCAGCAACGTGAACGTACCACCTTGGAGAATCGGCAATCTGGAATGGGAGTGAAAGAATGGGAGGGGCGGGGAGACAGACAGATAGGCAGATAAACAGTCAGAGAGACAGACAGGGTAAATGTTGAAGCTGGGGTTACACATCCTTCTAGATATCAGTGTGATAAGATGTTCTCCGGTTCCGGGTACAGAATATGATACACAGAATTGATCAAGAGAATCATTAACGAGTTAATCCCTTTAATTGATAGCAATAATCCGACATAGCCAGAATTAGTTTGAGGCGAGTGTTAAAGTTAGATTCTGACTATAGCCATTCATCATTATCTAGAAAGCAGAGAGCAGAGTTTTTAGGGGGGGGGTTTATGAATCAACCACCTCACTACCTAACAAAGGTGAAAAAGGTCACACTGCTCACTGCACACTGCTTGAGTCCACCTGAAGAGTCCTACAACATGCCTAGTGTGCAATCCACCGGTGCACTCAAGATTCTCACTCCCTCTCTCTCTCTCTCTCTCTCTCTGACTTCCTCTCTCTCTCACTGTATTTCTCTCTCTCAGTCACATCCTAGATGATAAAAGGGTTGATTTGAATCATGTGAGGGTACAGAAAGATCATAACTCTCCAATCAACTGCTGATGGGTAAATGGGTTAAAAGTCTTCTGCTTTGCAAACACCCCCATATACTGCTAACTCCACTGTCCACAGCTCACATTAGACTGTGAAAAAACTTAAATTTGACAGCGCAAAATGAAGTTACTGAATACTTTTTTTATGGAAAACATCAATCACAGGAGAATGCCAAAGACAATTCTCTTCTAGTAGATACCTTTTGATGGAAATTCATGTTTTCTATCCTAAGGCACACAAATCTACGGTGCTTTTTTTGGCTGAAACAGGGTGCCGTTGAACACGTCCGTTGTTTTTCCTCACAGCTGACCACCACGTATTTGGAGAGACAAGAAAGCGTCAGTGGTGCTAAGCCAAGGGAATGTGGATTTAGCAAGAATGAGATTCCAAACATAATAAGATGGAAATTCCTTCCCTAATCCTACTGTGACGCCAATACTGAGCCAGGCTGGTTCTGCACAGGCAATTGTGCAAGTCCAGAGCTACAAAACATTGTTTAGGTTTATAGTTCCAAAACAAAATCAGCAGTTACAACTGAGATCATTTCAAGTCTGCTGTGTGTCCGTCACTGCACAAGTGATGCTTCAGATTACCTAAGTGTTTATGTACGCGGTGTGCTGCTCTGTGGCGAAACAGAAGTTGGTGTTCAACTGTTTTCTGTTCTGGCTTTTGTATTTATGTATTGTATTTTACTTCATGGCATTGTATCATATTGTATCGTATCATAGCGTATTGTACACGCATTCTGTGGACATGCAAGGAAATGCAATCAATTTATCTTGACATGATGGTATCATCTCAGTGAATAATTCAAAATGTTGAAGTGCTCTTTGAAGCGCTCTCATGGCTTAAATTACCAAAGCATTAGGTATTAATGTGAGAGCTCGGCAATTTAATATTTCCCCAGTTTGATACGCTCCTAAAAGTAAGCTGTGGCCACTTCCACAATAGAATACCTCATTGTTCATAGTTAATGCAGCACAGTAACTTTGGCTGGCCTCAGAGCTCAGCCGAGGAAAGCTAAGAGGTTGTACTGTTGTGCCTGTTTAATCAGAGGGAGCAGCTCGCTTAATTCCATTTAAAAATATTCCCTGCTGTACTTCTGGATGATGTAGTTGCCCTCAAACCAAGACAGCCTGAAACAATGCACTGAACCTGTATTCACTGAAACAATGTATATTATCATGAGAATTTCAAATAATTAGGAATTGAAATATATTAACTACAATCATCTACCACTGACCGACACCAAACATTAAAAAACATCTTCCCCTCATCATCCTCCTTCTCACCATTCTCATCCTCTTCCTCATCATCTATTTCTTTTCCTGTTTCACTTACTCACCTAATGCCGAAGGTGACTTGCAGCAGGGTGCAGAGGCCAGAGACAAAGAAGATGGTACTGATGAGGTGGCTCTGTGAGAGGCCGTCATGCTGCAGACACAGCCCCTGGGACAGGATCAGAGGGATGGCAATGATCCCCCCAAATGCTGTCAAACAATGCTGAGTGAGTAGAATGGAAGGAAGAAGGAGGAGGAGAGATGAGTTTAGTTTAACGTATTTGTTCACATGGGCCTGTGTATAAGGTATCGTCTGCTTCCAACGGGCAAACGGAAATTCATTTGACATTTGACTGAACTTTAATGCCGCATCTGGACACGTCATGCAAAAAGAAAGTAAGAGAAATTGCTGACATACCTGAATACCTAGAACGATGCACAGGTACCAGGGAGGAGTGTCGGTCACACAGTAAACTAACTTGTTCTTGTCCTCCTCCGCTGACATGTCCGATCCTTCTCCATCTTTTTTCTCAGGTAGATCACAGAAGCGTCCATCAAGCTTCAATACCAGTCAGATAGAGGGGCAGACAGACAGAAGGTCAGATAAATATCACAGATGGCATAGATCTAGTCTTCAGTAAATTCTATATTGTCCCATTGCCCCATTGCCCGAGGACAGTCAAGCAGGCATTATAAAGTAAATGATTTGCACCCATTATCTTTTATCACATCAGAAAGGTTGTAAGGTAGTAAGGTAAGGTTGTAAGGTACGTGTAAGTCTTACAAGCCACAGAGAGCAAACAATCAAACAAATTTTCTAATACAAAATGTTTCTTGTACAAAGTACAGAATTTATTTAACATTATAGCCCAGCAGATCATCACTGTTGGGGACAGGTGCAGTTACAGACGTCAAAATTGTGTTTTAGCAGAAGCAGAATGTAAATAATAATGAAGAAGCTTATTTCAATTATTTTATATAGAAATGAGGCCACTGACAGACACACATGAGATTTTGTAGTTTCTGCTTTTGCTGCTCTGACTCAGCTGAACAAAATAACCCTTCTCTTTTCAAGCATGCTATTTTTTAAGTGTGGAGCAGCAGACATGTAAATAAAGTGCATTACATACATT
Organism: Monocentris japonica; assembly: GCA_900323365.1. Lineage (NCBI taxonomy): Eukaryota > Metazoa > Chordata > Actinopteri > Trachichthyiformes > Monocentridae > Monocentris > Monocentris japonica. The sequence continues at coordinate 21,728 of OOFE01037970.1, read as the reverse complement.
TAATCTTCAAATAAGTTCATATAAGTACGATAAGTTATAAGAAGAAATGTTTAAAGATGTTTGTCAAGTAAGTGGTTGTTGAATTCACATCGCATCAACCATCATGAACTCTATTGAATCAGTACATACAGTATCCGCACTGTTCGAAACATCTCTTAACCAGATTTTATACTCACAGAAAATGCATAGTTGTCAAGGCCGTTGCTTTCCTTTTCCAGAGCCATATCAGCCTCAGCCTATAGCCTCAGGTAGATCCCTGGGATGCTGGTCTTCTGAGCCAGGAACCAAAACAGAGAGTGCAGACAGAAGACAGAAAAAAAATCAGTGAGAGTGGAGGA
>OOFE01037970.1:4285-19311 GCA_900323365.1 Monocentris japonica | reverse complement strand
ACATACACAACTGTAGTACGTCACATTTTGTTGTTAGGAGGCTGACGGGATTCATTTTGTAATTGAGAGGTGTGTTCTGCAGCAGCTCAAATAACTGCAGAGTAATGGTCAAAAGGGCAAATCGTGTGTTAGATCAGTTGAGATCATTTCAGGCCTGTTTGTATGCTATTATTGTTCTATCTCCTGCAAAAGACAAATGTAACATGTTCGTGTATATGGCATCAATTTTCAAGAAGACACAAGGTGGCAAGAAGAAGAAAAAAAAATGTAGAGAAAACAGCCAGAAAAAAAATGTACCTTCATATTATAGCAGTTAGTAGCCAAGACATTGGTGTCAACTACTCTTTTAAGTGTTTTAATCAAGGCTCTGAAGACCCAAACAGTACATGAATCATCTTTGCGAATGTGTGTCCGGTCTCCAAAGTATAAACAATTTTGTGAGGGGGCAGGGAAGAGTTTATACTACCTCAATGACTTGTCATGAGTTACAAGGTATAATATCACGTTACTAACATCTAAGTGTTTGCATCAAGCTGTTACTCAGGGGCACATGATCACCCTCAGGCTGCAGAGGCAGTGTGCTCTCCAGATGTGTGCCTATTCTGTAATCAAATTGGGTGAACGGTAACTTTCCAATCAAATGCTGAGTTGATAGAGAAACTGCTATGTCTTGCACATGTTAAAATTAGGTGGGAAAAAAATGTTCTTGTCATTTAAAGGCCCAATCAAAAATTCAAATGTAAACAGTTTTTCCCAACTAAAAATGACTAACAGAGCTCTTAATACAAGGACTAACAGTATGTGACAACTGGATATGAATTTGTAAGGTATATAAGGTACAAGGTTTGTTTACATGTATAACTTTGGAAACATTACATGTTTCAAGAAAGTCCAAGAAATTTGGGAGAAAGGGCTTTTTTACTGTTGCGAGTTTGTATGGAAAACCAACGGACACGGGACGGCGTGGGTCCACTTGCTGAGCGTGTGGACGGCACCCTTATACCAGCCCGCTTTCAAAGGGTGCCGGCAGGATTGTCGACATCACGCAAGTGACGCACGGGCAACGCACAGGGTCAGTGGTCAGCCACATCCGCCATTTTTAAATACCCAGCTGGTGTAAACAACTGGAGCGACTACGAAGTCAGAGAAAATTGAAAAAGAGGCAAAACACAAACAAACAATGAGATCGACGACAAAACACTGCAACAATGGGTAATGGTGGACCCGGAAGTATTAACCACACTGTGTGCCAACGAGACAGTGTATAAAATAAGTAATTCTGTTCCTTCTCAGCTCCCGTAGTCTCCTCCAGGTAACTGGTATAAATATTACGTATACTAACTGTTGCTGCTGTAGCTTGTGTGTCTGGTTTTGATATTATTTCAAAAGAAAGATAACATCCCTGGCAAAAAAAGAAAAAAGACTCCAGTGGGTCCGCCATGTCTGTTGTTGTTGTTGACTTTGGTTGCCATGGTTCTGCTGTTGCTATAGTTACGCGTGCGTTCTGGACAGGGTCCCATATATTTCAAGTTGCAATGGAAAACGACATGGTACCAATTGTGTGCCATGCTGTGCCAAACTATACCCAGGCTCAGCACTAATGCAGTGGAAAATCACCATTCATCATAGCATTAACTAAATGATTTAGTAAAATGTAATCATACAAGATTCAGTTTACCCAGTGTTGGGTGTTTTGGAAATGGCTGGGCTGGGATTCCTTTAATCCCTACCTCTAACCCCTGCTGAACTTTTGATAACCTTCTCAACCTTTCTTGTTTCTTTCTTGTGTAATACACATATTGTGATCCCAATGAATGCTTTAAAAAAGTAATGCACTACAACTGCACCCATGTTTTTTTTTTTGTTCCTTTACCCTCAGATAAGAGGCGATAATGAAAAGCTGTGAATATCTATCATTTATGCTCAGTTATGTTAGACTGTTAGTGTGTTTGTATAGAAAATAATGAGACAGAGGGATAGGTTAGACCTTCTTTGCTCCTCCCAGCCTTTAAAAGCCTGCTAAAATGTCCTATAAATAATACGGTAATAAAGGATTATTACCGTATTATTTTCTTGTTGAATATGGAACTTGAAAACAAAATATACTTTTTATTTCCACTGCTTTATAGTAAATTAACCATTGTCTACTGGATTTGTGTTTAATTTGTGGAATACATTACACATCCAAAGTTCTCAAGGTTTTAACATAGACTCTGGCTGACACTTTGATAAACATTAAAAACTAATTATATCACTACATAACTGTCATCATTTTGTAAGACTGCAGCTGAATAAAGTTCATTCATTGAAGAAGCAATGCCACTAGTTGGAGACAGGCTCTTAATATCCTTTATATCTGATGAAGTAACCGAGGCCTTTTCTCACTCACACCACAAGGAGTCACTCACTATCAAACTTCCCAGTTCTCCTGCAAGATGAACTGAGGTGTGAGAGGGCATGCTGAGGCCATGGTGATAAGAGATTAGCTTTCCAATAAATCAGTTGATAAGGAAGAGAACTGACACTTTAAATATGGTTTACAACTGCATATTGTCTCGACTTCAATCAAAATATAGAACCACAAAGTTTCGTTTCTGTATCAAGCAAGCATGGGCCTACGTTGCAAGAATTTATTCTCATGTGTTGACTAGGTTGAAGGTAATAAAAATGTTATGTTACGTTAAATAGTGTGAGAGAGGGTTATAAGATAAGAGATAAGTCACTGTAAAGTTTATGATTATATAACTAAAATGTGCAAGCCTTAAATTAGCAATTGTTTAGGGACATTGTAAAAATACTTGGCCAGGGTCCCAATCTGAGATCAGTGTAATTTGGATGCTTTTTTGTGAGATACCCTAGAACTGTATAGTTAACTAACGCTGCCAGTTGCTCCTCCTCCATAATGATCATATATGATGCAGGTCAAACACAGGCCGACAGGGACCAATCAGAGAGGGAGAACAACCTTGCTGTCCTTACCTTGCAGGGAGGAGAGAACAACAGAGAGATCAGAGAGCAAGAGGAAGTCAGAAAACAAGACACCTTTCTTACCTCAGCAGAGGGGTTTCAAGAGAGAAGACGGATAGGTAAACAAAGAGGCGCCCCAATGACAAGTTTCAACTCCTGTCCAAGATTTTAGCAATGAGATACCAAGAGTGCCTGAACACAGGCAAACAAAATTAATACTCTAAAGGGAGACCCGATGACAGAGGTCCTGATGGCAGAGGATAAACCATTGGATGTGTGGAAAAGCGAAGACAGAGAGGAAGAGTCTAGTTGTATGGGTCTGGAAAGGGACCCACAACCACCCAAAAAGCTGTCTCACTCGATCGAGGAGATTCTGAGGAGGCCCACATGTGTTAGAAAAGGGCACCGTAACTGGTCTGTTATCAAAGAGAACGCCATACTGTCTAGCCAACATTCGTGTGCAGGTATGTTTTTTAACTATCCTTACGACTTTTTTTTATATATGACAATAGTGATATTACCTTTGGAGGTGTTTTGTTGACTTTACAATGAGGCAAAGGGGTGAGATTGATAATATATGGGTAACTGCTAACATCTATATCATGGGTCTTATATAAATATGATTTAATACAAATTCTTTATTATACGTTTTGGAATTTCCTCTTCCCATAGAAACTTCTCAAATGAGGCTAGTGGAGCAGTCTTCAAAAACCACCACAGACTGCACGAGTAAGTATTCTCCCAATAAATACAGCATTACAGTCACAATCCTACCCTGCAGAAGCCCGCTTGCGCCACAGGTTACCTAGGTAGGAAGAGCATTAAAACCCTTCCCCAAGCCTAGGGCAGAGCAAAGCAGAAAGGGAAATGAGGAACAAGAATAGCATGCTGCTCTCACACTTAAATGATGGTGATGGTGACGGCGACTACGGCAGTAACGATGACAATAATGACAGAGACAACCATTTGTTCACAGGCACGGGTCAGAGGAAGAGAAGGCAGACAAGAGCCACTTTCACCCCGTTCCAGGTGGAGGAGCTGGAGGGGGTTTTCCAGCAGACTCACTACCCTGACGTCAACACCAGAGACCGGCTGGCCTCGCACCTGTACCTCACTGAGGGACGAATACAGGTAGGCCACGTGAACCTCATCTGGGATGATATTGCTGTTGGTGGTTTTTTAGTTGTCCCAAGGGTCACTATGGAATGGCTGTCATCAGGTTAATGGTATCAAATTCAAATTGCACAAGAATTTGGGCTTGTTTTCTGTGGCAACGCTGTATCATCAGTTTTTCATTCTTTTTCTGATGAAGTTTAGGGAACTCAACAAAGTAGGCTACTACCCACACACATTATCTTTGCATCTGCTTTTCTGTTGAAATGGCTTTTCAAGCGTAACAGCAGTCAATAAATCTGACTGAGATTAACTGAGATTGATACCAATTTGGGGAGTGGATAGTGCTGACACCAAGTAGTCTTCTGTGGATCAGCAGGAATAGTCCTTGGATAGCTGCTTACATGAGAGATTACCTTCCAAAAGTGAGATATTAGAGGACAAAAGTATATTTGTTAAATTAATCAACAATTATTTGTTCTATTAGGAAATGTGCTGTATATATCAACTATATATATACATATGATGTGGCTAAGTTGTGAGTACATCTTATCATAGGTAGATTTATATTCATAGTGTGTGTTGTTGTGCTCCAGATTTGGTTCCAGAACCGCAGAGCCAAATGGAGGAAAGCAGAAACACTGAAGGATATCGAACTGATGGCCAGAGAGCACATATACACAGCCAATATTGGTCTCTTTTATTTTAAGGTAAGACAAAATAATGTTGCGCCACTCACTTTTTTAAAGCCCCCACCCCCTTTGACCTCAAAGGCAATATGAACATTTTCAAACAAGCAGTGTGAGTAAATCATTGGTTTACAAGGCAAAGTAGGAGTGACAGCTGATTTCTACCAGTCAAACAAAGACACAGTTGACTGGCCTCACCCTGACACTCCTGAGCCTCGTTTTGACTGGGACTGTGAAAATAAACAGATATCACTTTCTGAAATGCTTTCCAAGAGGTTTAGAAATTAAAAATATTTCAAATTTGAAAATAATTTTGTCCTGTAAGAAGAAACATTGATTATTGATTAAATTGACTAAAACTGTTAAGTCAGTAAAATGGAATAATTCTTTTGGTCACATGGCTATCACAGGGTGAAGAGGTGAATTCCCTGTTGCCAGTGATAAACTCTCATCGGTATCCACCCTACCCACCGCTGCAGAAGCCCCAGCTGCAGGCAGGGTGCTGGCTGCCGTACAGCTTACCTAAGTCCCTTCAATCAAGGATGTTCCTCACACCTACATCAATGTCCCCCGGGCCGACCAACGCAACCCTCCCGTATCACAGGACTGTCTCTGATGACCAGCTGGGGACACAAAGATAATCCATGTTCTCACAAATGATATGGCTATTACGTCAAAGTTAGTTTTCTAAATGGTCAACTTGCGGTATCATGATGAATTTATGGTGATGAAAAACTACTGTAAATTATACATGTAATCACAAGCTGTATTAGCTGTTCTTGTCAGGTGTATTTGCAGTGTTATCAAGTTGAAATGTAGTATGGATGTTAACAACTAGGCATTTTTATTATCTTCCAATAAAGTTGACAAAAGTCATTTGCTGCAGAAGAAACTACTGAAAAGTAACCTATCTGCTATCTCTGTGATAACTATATTGATGTATTTGTACAGATCAAGGTTTAAGGGCAGGTAATACTGTACTATGTTTCTTGGTACAGAGTATTGGCACTGTGCTATTTTGCAGGAGAGCATTTTAATTTTCTCATGACGCTACATTTCCTTGTCAGAGATAAGAGATAAGGTGCTGCCATAAACTGTTTATCTGCTTGACTTTCTCATAGCCTGTCCTTATCTTAATTTGAGCTTGTAAGATGAGGTTATTGGCAGGTCAGCTGGAGAGTTTAGAGAACTTGTTAAATCAAAAGGGGAGCACTGATCGGAACTACAAACAATTGGAGCTATTCAGAATGTATTATGAATTATATTGTATGACGTTGTGATATAAATGTATCCAGTTATGTGAAAGTACCAAAAGCGGTGTGAAAATCAGCGTGTTTATGTTTGGAAAGATATTTTCTTCGGGTGTTTTAAGGCGGTGTTGTCTTATGAAAGGAGCAAACCAATACTATGTGTCAAATATGTGAAGAGGTATTTCACAACCTTCCTCCTAATAGCTTATCTATTGTCTGTAGTCCATTCTCGGTGTGACTGTCTCTTGTCCCTATTCACCTTGAAAACTGCTGCTTGTGAGAATGAGATTGTTCTGTCAAAAGCCTCTGATCGTAAGTTGTCCAAACAAAGGTGTGCACCACTTGCATACCCTCCTTTCTATGAAACGTTGCATAGGCCATTTTTCAAATAATTAGCAATTAAAAGCAAGATAGCACAGCATCACCCCCACTATCAATAACATAACTGACTTGGCTGATTAGGTTCAACAAGTCTTGCATGTGGCCATATCTTCTTTTACTGCCTCTGCTTGCTGTACACTAAATCATACTCGGCTGCAGGGGCGGACTTAGTGGGGGAAAGATGAGAATGCTTGCAGGACAGGGGGCCCAGGGTGTCTTGTTTGATCAGCAAACCGAGACTAAATGTAACCACAGTTTTATCAGAATGTGCATGGTTTGGTTTTGATGTTGTAACTGTAAACCTCTTTTATTTCAGCTAAATCGCATGTACATCAGATGAACACAGAGGTCAAGGGAGCTCTTGTTACCTTGCCTGTTTTCATCTATTTTTACGTTCTTCCTGAGCTTTCTGTGGTCTCGGAGAACATCACACATTGAAAGTCACAACTTTAAAAACTTTTCAATAAAAGGAAAGGATAAAGTATGTCTTGTGCTTGTTTGAAATATTGAAATATTGAAATATTGTGAATTGTTTGGCACCAAATGTGTAATAATTGTCTTTACAAATGGTAGGTTTTGCTGTATACGTTCTAGATATTTCCGTTGCATTACTGGGTGGTAATTTTTTTTGTCATAAATACGTTTTGCATAATTTTGCACAATTGTTGAAGAGTTGTTGAATTGTTGAACAATTAGAGAGATTATATCACTGAAGAGAGAATTGAAGAGTTGTTGAACAATTGTTGAATTGTTGAATTGCTCCTCTGGTAGAAACATTAGGGCCTATACTTTGTCCAACTGTGAATTTTAGGGCGACTGTCTATCCTGCTGGTAAATACAGGGCTGGGTTTGAGACTGTAAAGGGAACTCATTTTGAGAGGAGTCTTTGCTGTTATGAAAAACACACTGCCATGACCGTGTCATGGTGAGCCCAGCTCAGTTTAGGGTGGGTGAGGATAATGGAGACAGAGAAATCGGTGCAACTAGTTCCTATGGAATAAATACTATGCATTGGCAAAATCAAGTCTGCACTTTTGATTTGGCTCAATAGGTAACTGTCCATCGTGCCAGCAGACACAGGACTCGGACACAACATTTATGTTGTAAAAGACGCACTTCAATGGGAGCCTGTAGTCTTTGCTATTGTACAATACATTTCTTAAATAACACCAGTGTTGTTTGATGGTACTAGTGAACAACCAAGCGGGGTTGTCTCTGAACTCAGGTTTTTTCTCCTTAGGAAAAGTGATGCCTTCTATTGAAAGCTTATGAGTATGTCAGTGAAAGCACAATTTCAACTAATTATTTGTAGTCTGGATATCATATGAATGCAATAAAATGTTGACATTTGCATCATGACCCTGTGCATGCTATTCTGAATTACAATGAGTTTCAGTGTTAAGTGCTGTTGATTTACAGTATTTGCTGAGAAGCTTTTCAAAAATGATGTAGGTTCAATTAATAGGAACCAAGCAATTGTTGAAACCTCTATGGATTTCAGATAATCTCACATTAATTAGTCTTCCATTAGGTGTAGAAAGTGTCTGTTGTCATTAGAAAGCAGAGTTTACCTTTCAAACACAATACCATCACATAGGCTACAGTAAAGTCTCAAAATACATGACTGGGCTTTCACCAACCAAACAGCACATAATAGTCAAAATAGCAATAGGTTGTGAACGGAAGTCACCACAGAAAGGATGGAAGCAATTTCTCTCTTGTTTCACTTTTTTTGAAATTTTGCATTATTTATTTATTTTTTATTTATTTTTTTCTTCTTTTTTATCTCTTCTACAACCCTAGCGTGTTTTTGTCCCCTGAAGGAAACGTTTGTTTTATGTAATAGGCTATGCACTGTTTCTTTTGGACGTAATTGCAATAATGGATAAATAGTGGCTGGATATGGATAGATGATCGTCTCCTCCTGATACAGTCGAGAGGTGGCGTCCTTGCACCCATGAATTAGCAAAAATGATGCTGTATGTTTTGCTGACACTGACACGGAGAAGAGAAGGCTGGCCGGTTTCTTCTTGTGTCTCATGTTAGCCTTTACGGTCCTTTCAGCGTCAGATATCTCAGATTAGATGCTGCTGGCAGCTAGTCTAGAGGCAAATATACATGTATGTCTTTTTTATTTCCATTGCCTCCTTACACTGACTGACAGAAGAGGGGGCGGATTCAGCATCTCCCAGCCTCCGCCCGCCTCTGAGTCCTTGTCCAAAGCGCTGGAGACTGGAGGACCGCAGATCGACAGCAGATAGAGAGAGAGAGAAAGAGAGAGAGAGAGAGAGAGAGAGAGAGAGAGGGGCGATGGCTGCCGGTGGAGGATGCGGGGAAACGGTGGACCAGTACCGGGCCGAAGTGGAGCGGCTCACCCAGGAGCTGGCGGAGGCGAACCGGGAGAAGATCAGGGCTGCAGAATGCGGTCTTGTCGTCTTGGAGGAGAACCAGACGCTGAAGCAGCAGTACGCAGAGCTGGAGTCCGACCAGGAGACTCTGAGGAGGGAGTTGGAGCAACTACAAGAGGTGGGAGGATGCATTGTTATTGCGTTGCTTTCTAGACTGGCGAGTCAAACACACTGCATCAAGGTGAACGCGACAAACTGCATGGCCTGTCAACTATGTGCGCTATGTTTGCGCCCCTGTGCGAGTCCACTTAGGAGTGCTGTCTTGTTTGCTGTCTTGTTTACGGTGCAGTTACAGTATGTGCTATCTATAGGTTTGTGTGATCTACATCAGGACCAAAGTGGGATCTGGGAGCCATCAGGGGTTCCAGAGGTCCCTGGCGAAATGAGGAATACTTTAATTTTACTAAAAATCACTAGAAATGTTCCCAGTTAGAGCATGTATATCAATGACTAGTCTAATCACCCCTATTATCTCCCCATGTACAGTGTAGACAAATATACAATTCAATGCTAAATCAACAATAACAAAAATCCTATCAAATGGGGGCCCGTGGCCTAATGCTTGTCTATTTGGGGGTCCATGACATGAAAAAGTTTGAGAACCCCTGAACTGCACAATAGAATTATCAATGCTGTCCCCATTCCCTCCATTCTCTCATGAAGATGTCTCACACAAGGAAGCCATAGCGAGCAATGACCCCCCCGGCCCCTCAAAGTAAAGTTTATCTTATTACTTGAACATTCCTGCCCCGAGTGCATGGCAACAGTAGCTGCTTTTGAGGCAACTCTGTTGGGACTCTGAGATTGGGTATTTGGCCTACCAAGATTTTTTTTTTCTCATGCATCCCTCAGTAACTGGATCTTCCACTTGGTTGTCCACTATGGTTTGTGTGGTGGCTCGGGTGCCCATTGATCCAAATTGATCCAAGCATTTCCACAAAGAATGTGTGAAGGGTCTACACAGGTTGTCTTGGATCTGTTTGGCTCTGTTTCTAGCCACACTGCTGGCCTGTAGCGCTTTCTCTGCTTTGCTCCCATATACACACATGCATGCAAGCACACATACAAATACACACACACATCGGCACTAATTGGCTTTGTAAAATTTAACAATACAGATCGGGATCATATTTTCCCTCAACTTTCCCTAAATGTTTATCAGGGGACACATGGTTGTGCCATAAATGAGCTTTCAATGTGATCCCACCTGAATAAGCAGAGACAGGCGGAGGCTGACAGGGCTCAAAGCTCAAGGTCGTTTATAGAGATGGAAGAGCCACAGTGCTGATAGAAGGAGAGGCTGGAGGCTATAACGTTTGTCTGTGTGTGTGTGTGTGTGCGCGCGCAAACGTGTCTGTGGGGGAGGGGGGCAGCCGAATAAAAAAGAGTGACGAGGCATCAATATGAGTTTGGCAGGGAGATTTCTTTTGCCCTTGGTTGCCAAGTCCCCTTATCACATTTAAACAGCGTCATCTCTTATTATGAATACACAAAATAAAAGCCACTCAGTCATTGTAAAATACACAGTGAAAGTTAGTATAGCTATGTATAACTATTTATTATAACTGTAGCTCTGTATACACCATATTGTGCCTGTAGTGCTAACGCTTTACAAACATTGCAGATGGTCCATTTTATTTTTCACAGGCACTGCCAAATTATTTCAGGAGTTCAGGAGTATCGGCATTGTTTATGTTAGGGAATCCATCTGATGTGACTTAGTCCATCAATGTCTTTATTGAATTCACCAATGCTTGAATTTTCTCTTAATCATCAGTTAGCTGCTAGATTCTACCCTACAGCCAAGTAATTCACTCCTTTTCACTCTCCCTAAGGAAGTTCACTACTGCAACTGTAAGACCCATATTGACTCTGGTTCACATGTAGCTAATATGGGAATGAATCACAGGAGAACATTAGAGCTGGTTGTGTTGTAGCGTAGACCTTCAAATGTTTCCCCTTTCACTTTTCCCGCACGCTAACAAAACAATCTGTGTGGAAACGTGTGTGTTCAGTCTCCTTCCTGCTCCATTCGTCTGTATTTCTTTGTCTTCTCCATCTACTAACAGCTGGCTCTTATTTTGATAGCCTCTTTATCCTAGTTATGTTGGCATCACGTCATTTCACGTCTGTATTTTGTTGCTGTGAATAGTGTGAGAGATGGAACACGCTTGGTTCACTCTCACTGAGCATCTACTCTCCAGATTAAAAAATCATGATAATATGACATGCTCAGCCTATAAGGTTAGCAGCTCTCGCCACATTGCAGTAAGCATACATGGCTATTTGCATCTACCACTCCCTTCCTTGTTCCCTTCATGCTTCTGCGTGACTCGTTGAACCTTTTGCTTTCACTTGCATGCAGAATTCAGATGATTTCCGTGCAGCCTAACAGCAGCATGTTAGGATGAAGAGACGGCCTCACAGCCAGCAGCAGAACACTGTCCAACTGATATCTTGCACTTTTGGATCATTGGTTGAGAGGTGATGTGTTGGACGATGAGGCAGGGAGAATATGTCAAGAAAGAAAGAGAAAACAATAGAAGGAGAGAGTGAAGAGATTAGAAGGGAAAGAGAGAACAAGAAGGAAAGATGATGACAATGGATAAAGTGCCATCTAAAAGAGAGAATGAAGACAAGAGATGAAGAGCCTTTACAGCCTCATATCAGTCCTTCGCAGAGACATGAGGCACCACTCACTGTGGCCAGAGGGCTGTGGATATAAACTAGCTAATCATGATCTAATCTAGTCTCTGGTCCATATCTGCTGTCATTGGGTGTGCATTAGCTCGCTAGCCTTTAATATAAAATAGTCCTATCACAATCTCACCACTGAGCCTGTATGTCTGAGTCACCCTCTGCCGGTTGTGTTGTAGCGTCTGCCTAGCCTACCAATTGCTGGATCTTAGCGTCTCCCTTCAACAGCAGGCTGTTTAACTACCAGTTTCATAACTCAGACGTGACATGAGCTGTAACCCGGTAATTACAGCAGCAGTGATCCGTGTTGCCGTGTGTCATCTGCTCATATCTGCATCCTTTGTGCTGTCTGCTTTCCCACCTGCCTCTCTTGTTTCTCTGTCTGCCCTCTAGCCTGACAGAGGACACAATTTACGGAGGTGATATTGCGATATACGTCCTGAGAAAAATACCTCCTCTTTCCTATCTGTCACTCGCAGACGTCTATGAGCGCAAAGCCCATCACTACAATAGAACCACTTCAACTTTCCCCATGCTCAGGAGATGTGCCTATAAAGGGGCAGGCAAACCGCAAATGGAAACTGGAATTGCCTCTGGGATTGAGCGGCCACAAGTTCCCATAGCTGGTGTATATTTTTATGAAAGATAGCAAAAATCTGTTTGACAAATAGTCACCCTTTTTTATGAGGATAGATTCTAATTTCTATGTCCAATCAGTGCTCATTTAATTTTAAATGTCATAATAGGTTTAAAATAAATTTTGAATTATATTTTCAAATCTCCTCAAAATAATCCATCTCCATGTCTAGACTTGTTATCCATATAGACGTATATGCGTGTGTGTGTGTGTTGCGACTACTACAAACACGTACATAAACACACACACACACACACACACACTCTGGTGCCTCAGCTGCTGTAGCACTGGACGTATTTGGTAGCAAACTTGGTGTATCTGGTTTGATATGAACCATGATGAACTGACTGCAGGGAGTCATGATGATGGGGGGTGTGAACAAACAGACTAACAGACTGCCAGATTCTAAAACAGACAGAGTGGCGTAGCCGCCACCATCACTCTACCAGCAACCCCCCAGAGAACAGGAAAGCCTTTTTGGTTGTCTATTGACTAAGAGTGGAAAAAATGCTGTTTTTGTCCGGAGTTCGGTTATATAGATAGAGTTCCTGACCAAGGTAAAATGGTAGCTCAATTTTGCGTAGTCAGACATAGTGTAGGTGTACTTTTGGCGATGGATTCAATACTGCTCCAGTGGAAGTCGTAGTTTCAGCTCTTCAGAAACAGTTGCATAAATCCCTGTTTTCTGCCTGCAGGGCCCAAGCAGAAAAAGGACGTAAAGTGTGTGTTTGTGATGCTAAAAGCAGGAAGTTTTTTCTTGTTCTACTTAACTCTCTAGTCTCCTCTCTCTCTCTCTCTCTCTCTCTCTCTCTCTCTCTCTCTCTCTCTCTTTCCCATCTGCTATTTTCCCTTTGCCCCTCTCTTTCACTTTAGCCCTCCCTCTCTCTTTCTCTCTCTCTCTCTCCCCCTCCCTTTCGCTCTCTTATGGTCCCTCTGGCCTGGCATGTATGTCTCTGGATAGTGGCCTAAGAAGTGATGAAGACACCATTACCCCGTGGTTCAGGCTTGCTAATGCTGTCTCCGGGCAGATCAACCTCAGATAGGACGGAGAGAGAGGAGGAGGCGAAGGATGCCACCACTCCAGAATATGAAGTGCTGTTCATATGGCTGAGAATCATGTTTTCATCACACTGCCAACAAGCCTTAAAATCTTCTTTAGATTGACAGTACTTGAAGAGTGGCCTTGCATGGATGAACATCTGTTTCTGCTGGGATTATTTTGTCCGTACAGTCAAACGATTTGACAGTGTTATGGAAATAATGCTGCAGCTAATAAGGTGCAGGCTACACGTGCACAAAAACGTTGATGATTTTGCTTTGAATATCACTGCGGCACACAGGTCTAAAGAGGACTGTCAGACATCAGTGGCATTTAAACACTGAGTTGATTGGTTCATTCAGTCACCATCAATATGATTCATCCATTCAGACATATTGTCTCTTTGACAAGCTGTCATTCCAATTACAAGACTGCAGGAAAAGTGATGTCTGGGATAGGTCAGGAACTGGCAGGTTACAGGACAGTTCTGCTCTCAAGGCCTGAAGCTGAGAAAGGTGCCAAAGCAGATCTCCATCAAATACCACATTGGTCACATCTCACATGGTAACGTGCATGCAGTAACCGAAAGGCACAAAAAAGTTAGGGCTGATAGGTTGCCTCATTTTGCATTAGTGAGTTAAAGGTTCACTCTGTTGAGGCCTCAGGGAAAAAGCGCTGGGCCTGGTTTCCTTTTTAGCATTCAGATTGTTTTCACCAATTGGACATCGATACGGAAGATTTAAGTGCTTAAGTGCTTTTGGGAAAACTGGTCTGGTCCTGGTGTGTTTGAAAAGTATGTAGTGCATTGTTCTTGAAAGGGTTAAAATTGAGCAACACACTGAGGAAATACTGCAGATGATTGATTGAATGTCGGGTCACTCTCCTGAGAGTCTACCGTTGCTCCACAGTAACATATCTGGATAAATCATGTTGGTATAATAGGACTTCTCAGTCATCAGGGGCCGGTGGTGAGCGGGTGAAGCCGGTCCTTGACTTTGCCTCCCTCAGAATGACTTACGCAGCCCAGTGAAGGACCTGCTCAAAGTCACTCTAGCTCTCAAACCTCGGTGTCCCATGCAGCAAAGACGAGTAGAACCTGACTATATTAGGGAAAGGGAGTGACTTTTTCAGAGGTCTTTTATGCATTTTCTCAGTAAGTATTTATGTTGCAGTTATATTGTTGGCAGACAAGATCATGCATCGCTGAGCTGATAATATTAGGTGTTGCATAGGCCATATGAACCTATTCCTCTGTACATCTGCCTCTAGTCTTCTTATTCCCTCACATTTATTCTTATGGATTGAGGCAGATTGGAGGAAAAAATAAAGAACGAGTGAAAGGAAACTGCAAAAAAAAACTGCAGTTGTATACATTAACTTTATTAACTCAACTTTTTTTGCAATGCTCAATCCATCCTGGTGTGCTTGACCGTGCCTCCTATTCAGGGACAACAATAAAGCTGTGCTGGAGGTCCCACAGTCCCTGCAGAGACCTGCTGTGGCTGTAAATCTATCCGCCCCGACTGGGGAGAGAGGATGCATTACAGGTTTCACCCCCCTTCTCTCCTCTCCTCCTCCTTCGGCCTCTCCCTTTTCACTTGTCTTTCACATCAGCAGGGGTTCTTGGGGAGGGGGCCCTGTAAGCAGCGGTGGAGGGGCTGACTCGATACTGTATGAGATGGCATCGCCTCCCCCTTTTAAAGCCTCTCCTCTCCTCTCTCCTCTCTTTTCCTCTCTATCCCTTCATCCCACTACTACCCACCTCCTTATGTCCTGTGGCGCTCCCCCTCTCTTCCCCCTCTCTTCCCCCTCTCTTCCCTTCTCCAGCCACCCGCACTCCCCTGC
>OOFE01037952.1:0-10437 GCA_900323365.1 Monocentris japonica | reverse complement strand
TGTGTATGTGCGTGCGCTTGTGTGTGTGCACTGTGTGTATTTTTGTGTGCACATGCATACATTTATGAGCTAGATTTTGTGAGTATGAGAGAGAGAGAGAGAGAGAGAGAGAGAGAGAGAGGGTGGGGTGGATTAGTGCTGTGTTACACACAATGTCATTAAGGCGAGGCCCACACAAATAATTTCATGGGTGTTTGCTGTTTACGATCTCTCTTCTGCTCCGACTTAAACTGCAGTGCAAATTGCAGACACACCACCGGTTCCCTTCCGCTCAAACTGAAACGCAGCCCGGGGGGTGGGGAGGCCGCGATACTTTCCCCGAAGCCTTAAATAATATTGAACAAATATTTTTCATGTAGTGACCCTATCTCCAAGGCTACATGTTGAATGTTTTAATACAGTAAGAGCTAAAACCTAATACCCTCTCTCTCCACGCTTTGTTCCCCAGCTAAGGCTAACAATTGCAAACAGTAGTGTGTCAAAA
Organism: Monocentris japonica; assembly: GCA_900323365.1. Classification (NCBI taxonomy): domain Eukaryota; kingdom Metazoa; phylum Chordata; class Actinopteri; order Trachichthyiformes; family Monocentridae; genus Monocentris; species Monocentris japonica. The sequence goes on along the minus strand of OOFE01037952.1, from coordinate 9,953 downwards.
CAAAGAGAATTGTCTTTACTTGCCTGACGCTTACGAGGGTCGTTATGGTTACTTTTGACGACTTCATGCAAAATGATGAGCTGGGTAGAAATACATTCTGAGGGGAAGCCTTGGTAATTGACCTTGGTGTCTTGAGCCTAGTCAGCAAGCAATAAAGAATGGTTAAATGTTAAGGCAGAAACTAAAGTGCTTGAAGGGCTACTCGGTGCTCCGCGCGAAGGAAATAATGGCCCAGCTTTTTTCACGTTCTGCGTGGAAACCAAGGTCGCAATTTTACGTTGTTTAATAGGCGTCTGAGCGTGCACAGCTCTGATTTGATGCACATGTGTGTGTGTGTGTTGCGCAAGAGTGTGCCCATGCATGTCTAAGAATCCGGGAGGCAGAGTCACGCCAGGGAGACAATGATTATTGGAATGATTACCAGTTGATTAACGATCCAGTTTTAACAGGTAGAAGAAGATTCTGATTAAGACCGTAGAGATTTCAGCTCAGTGATTAAAAGCTAAAATGAAAAAAAAACGTCAAAGACGAGACATCTGAATGATTTAAATGAAAGTGTGTCTCAGGGTTAACATTGCAGGTCGGTGTCACATGTACAGACTAAATTAGCCTCAGTCGAAGGTACACGCTGTTTTTACTTCAGAAAAGTTCAATCAGTACACTCATGAATATAAATTAAACATACCTATCAGCCGGCCGGGTGAACGATGGCAATTACTTTTATTATTATTATTTTTTTTAATAATAAAGTCTTGTGATTTCATTTTTTATTTTTTTTTTTTAAATGTCTTTATAAATGTCCTTGTTTTAAATGTCTTTTAATGCCTCCTGTAAAGCACTTGGAACTGCCTTGTGCGTGAAAGGCGCTGCACAAATAAACTGGCCTTGCCTTTTTTCTTACCAAAGCATAAGAATGTCATTGTGTTTCGCATTTTTTCGAATTTTGTGAACCTCGCCTCGCAAACACGTCTGGAGACTGTGGGAGAATAGAAATGTATTGCCAAGTCACTTCAGCCAATATCGCTAACCAGAGACTTACGCATCAGCAGTGGGTTCATTTAGATTCCAAATGCAAAGCGCTTCTAATGGAGCAATTTCAGCTCTTAAAATCCAGCTGTCAAAACTCCTCAGTGCATCCCTTTGGCCAGCAGTGACAGAAACAGAGCATGTGATTGGCCTAATTGAGATGACATTTCCCTGTCTCCATGGAGAAGGTCACCCCAGTGTCAGCGTGATGGTGATGGTGATGGTGCCGCTGCCTCTTTCCTCGTCCTGCTCCACAGTCAGACACATCTGAGACTATTAAAAACCTGTTGGCCTGCCCTCCTGTGTCCTGTGATTATCACCTATTAAGACCCAGCACCACTGAGAGGACGTCCAGTGTGGTGGCGAGTGGCTGATGAGCTTAGCAGGACTCACTATAAGTTGCACCTGCAAGTGTTAATGTAACAAGCATGAGACCTGAGTGAGATCCCTGGGGAACCACATGGAAACCTTTAATGTTTGCACAGGACTTGAATAGAGGTAACACCCACGATGAGATAGGAATTGGCAAATATATAGACATAAACAATCAAAGGCCAGCACTTTAGTTCACTCACTAACAAAAAAATGGGTATGTGTAGATGGGGGAAAAATAAGTTTCAAGTGCCTCTTGTCTCATCGGGCCGCTCATTGTCTCTCCCTGCCTGTCAGCCACACCCCTGCTTGCCACAATGTTGTTTTCCCAGTTTTCTGTTGTCTTCATTCTGTGTCTCATTGATATGTTTTGATCAATAGAGGACATTTCAGTTCACACATCTGCCACTCGCGATACAAAATTGTGGAAAAAATAACGATTATTGTATGCTAGTCATTGTTTGGATTGTCCAATTATAACTGATTCACTACCTGTCACAGTGTCTTCTCTCTCTCTCTCTCTCTCTCTCTCTCTCTTAATCACATGCACACACACACACACACACACACCATCCCAACATACAGTGGTACTAGGTTCATCATTTCACAAGCGGAGCAGGAAAACAGCCCAGAGGACCATCAACCGGTGTCTTGTGCAAAGCATATCAGTGTGATTCGCGCAAAGAGAAAATTACAGCGATGCGTTCAGGTGTCCCCTCAGTCATGCGTGCAGAGCTCTTCTCGGGGCCGAGGGGAAGGCAAAGTGGATGTGACAGGCTTAGATTAAATGCCAGAGATGGGGCGTTTCTCACACACACTACAGCCTCCTGGACAGCAGCCTAATTAGGCACTTCCATGCTCTGCCATCAGCTCTTCCAGGAAAATGCTTCCCTGAAAAACACATTTGTTAATGTAACAAAATGTAATACTGCAATACGGTGCTGTTCTGCAGAGGAGACACAAATCTCTGCCAGAAAACGGTACATTCAGCTCTTCGAAATCCTTTAATCACAGATCGATTTTTGCAATTTTACTGAATTTTGCAGATTATAAACAATGCTATTGTTGTTTCATTATCTTTATTATCTTCACATGGTAGCCTCAGAGTAAGTGAATGATCAAGTGATCCATGACACAGTGTGAGATCAAATGCTGGGCATTTTTGCTATATCAGCGTCCATATTTCTGTAAGATGTCAGTCTGCAATACCAGCAGAAGGTCAAGCGTATTGCTCAGACACAACTGTAGATACCATCTTGCTCACAGATACACTGTTCCTCATGGTCACATAAAAGTATAGGGTCGGACCCGCTCCTTTATATCTGCTATGATATCTGCCTCCACACTGACATGCTGGACAGGAAATTAATCTGATTATGTGTGTGGGGTAATGTTCAATAATAAAAAGTATTATTTGCCAAGATCAATGTGTGCCGCTATGGCGATAAAGTAGAATGGATGGAAAGTGCTGGAAGCGTGCAGTAAATTTTGATGCGTGGTGATATTGAACACATTGTGACAACATGCTGCTTGCCAGGGCTGTAAAACATCTTGCAACAGGCTGTTGAACATCCAAATTCTTACACACCAGGACTGCCATACATCAAACTTGGACCACAGCATGCACAGGGTAAGTGTGTGAGGGATTACACGACAAGGAGCGAAATAGGACTGCAGAGCATATTCATCAGGGGTTCGGGGGATGGTGTGCGTGTGCATGTGCGCATGCGTGTGTGGCCGTACGTGCGCGTACATCGGGAGTACGTGGTCTGTGCAGGTATTTGCGTGTGACAGGGGAGAAGAATAGGGGGAAAACGGTCAGTCAATCACTCAATTAAAGCTGGGTGTGACAGTTCATGGATCTATATGACTGATAAGTCATAAATGATAGCAAATCTTCTCAAGTCTGAGGCTGAGCTTACTCTGGTCTGGTGACATTCACGCTAGCTGCAAACAAGCCGGAGTCGCGCTCAGTCGTGCTCAGTCCTATGGACATACATTAAGAAGGCATTTTCCCCACCCTACAACCTCCCGCGACCCAGGACTATGTGAGCTGCACTGCCCTCAAAGCTCCCACTGTTGGGAGGCTCAGGGTATTTAAGAATGTTATCTCTAATGCACAGATGTCTTAAAGGTCCCGGTGGAATAGGCCTGCAATTTTCCCTCCTAATTAAAAATTAATTAAATCGGCCGCGGCTCTAGCCAGGCAGAAAGCTGCGGAGGCCGGGGAACCGCCACTGGAAACATTTATTCAACTCAATTACAGGGAGCCGCAGCGGGCTCCTCTGCCACCGCTGTCACCTGGAGAGTAGGGGAAGCTTTACCGAGCAAGCGGAGCGAGTGACCAAATTGCCCCCACACGCCGGCCTGTGGTGTGACGTAGCTTCCCTCTCCAAAGTTTCAGTGAGAAAACTCGTCTCAGATGCTGCCTGTTGTGACCCGCACGTACTTTCTCTGCTGTAATATCTGTGCTCACGCAGTCATAGAGACATACTTTGTCACCTGTCGTCCCTCGCTGGTCCCTAGAGGCTGATTTGGGCCGATTGATCAGAGACTCCGACGTTGGATCAATAAGGCTCTCGCCCCCTGGCAGGAGCACAGGGCTCTGCGATGTCCCACTATGCTGTCCAATTGTTCAGTAATGGAATACTGGAGCCTGCCCAAGACTATTAACACAGTGGACACTAGGGATAGCATCTAGGCGTACTAATTGTTGGGCTGCATTGTAAACCGTGACAACAATGCACAGCCTAAACTCACTTTTTTCTTTTTCATAGCACTTCTCTAGTAGACCTAAATATTTTGGGGACACAGAAATATTTGTTGCTTCGATTGTCTGGCTGCAGCGGCGTTGACCCTTGCACAATTAGTTACTGGCAATGGCAGCAACTGGCAGTCTAGGAATTATTTAATACAATGAGCTTGCACTAATTGTAAATTGCTTGGGAGAAGAATGCGAGCTAAATGTCTGAAACATAAATGAATTGCAATTGAGACCATTCATTAATTAATGTCAGCGTGTCCATAGGTGGACTCCGTTTGAACTTCATCCGTCTTCAAGAGACTGGGTATAATGCCACTGCACATGTGAATTGTCTGACATAGATATCGACCTCATTCGCCATTGCCGAGCGTTATTTGCAAAGGAAACAAGCCAAAAGCACTGAAATGACCTTTATTTAAACTTTAAACTTTTCTTACCTTTTGTTCTCGCTTTAATGTTTGTTTTCCTCTGGGGAAAAAAAAGAATTAGGGAATTTGCTACGGCCCGGATGCTAAATAAATCAAACGCCAATGCCGGCAGATAAAAGACATGTAGGGGAGACCGGGGTGTGTTGTCACATTTTTTACTCAATGGTGTATTTCTCAGCAGTGCCTTACTACGGACACATAATATTTAGATCTTCCCTAACAAATGGCATTATAAGTCCGCCTCTATAGGAACTGGGCTCTGTGTTTATGTTTGAACTGTTAGGCCCCGCAGAGCCCCAAAGCAGTGCAGTAGAAGTCAACAAGCATCAACCAACTGGAGGCTGGCGAACTGTACATCCACATAACAGGAAGTTGGCAATTTTCCAACTGCAGTAACTATGTCAACACATTAATTAAATATTTTGTTCAGTGACTCTCTTAGTTACAACAACACAATGCTACCACGGCACTTGGGTGTTAACATGGGCTACTTGTTTCAACATACCGTAGGTTGGCCAAATGCTGGGACTAGTAAACAAGGCTTCTGGTTCCTGCAATTGAAAGGTCCATTTGCTTTGTAAATTCATTTGTGCAACTTCTGCTGGCTGACAAAGATGTTCAAGATTTTTCCGCTGAGAAAATGCACAAGCGAAGCCAGATAGGCAATACTTGCCAGTGGATCAAACAAGTCCACTGTCCAGTCTGTGACAGAAATTCGTCGTCTGGTGGCCAGGAGGAGGAGGCCAGAGTACAGTGACGGTAGCCAGCAGGATTCTACACTTTTTCAGTTGGCGTTGCTGGAGGACGTCGAAGGAGAAATTTCACCAGAGAGTCTCGAGGCACTCTCCTTCTTCCAAAAACTGTCTGGAGTTGAGGGGGGTTGAACGATTGGTTTCAGAGTCCAATCAGTCCATGTTGCGGGTAAATTCTTTGTATCAATTGATGGTGACATGTAGGCTCATACAAGTTGGGTGCAAAATGCCATAACTTGTTCACTTTTTAATTGGAATAAAGTGTACACTATATCAAGAAAGTTATTACTAATGAAATACCACTTGACAACTTGTGACAATTTATGTTCAGGCATGTTGTCACATAGAAAGGTGTGCTGTGCTGGCGCACTGAATTCCATTTCCTGTGATGTATAAGTACGACAACAACATGAAAAACATACTCTTGTATTGAAAACAGCATACTAGATGAATCAAAAAAAAAGTCTTTCAAGAGTTTTTCGGTCTCATTAAACACAGTTAACCAACCAAGCACAAATGCAACCGGGGATGGGGGTGGGAGTGTGGGGGTTAGGGTTGCTGGAGAAAGAGAGAGATTTCATGCCAGTGGTCTGTATCACCTCATAATTTTATGAAGTGCCAAAATAATATTTATTCAGAAAAGAATGTGTGTAAAGCTATTTCTTAGTATTTGTATAGTTATGGGGTATATCTATCGCACAACTGAGCGTGACAACATGCCCCAACAGGGCATTCCTGACAAAGGTCCCTTTCCTGGGTAGATAACTTGACTACACCATTCAAATGCATTATCAGGTTGGAGCTGAGCCTTACCTTTATGTGTCACAATGTATAATCATTTTGATTCTTTCATAAAAAGAAATAAGAAAAAAAATATGTGGCTTGATTTTTTTTTTTTTTACTTTCAGGCATAAAAAAAACCCCAAAACCTAAAAAAAATCTCCTCTTTGAGTTTGAGGCTGCTGTAACCAACACAGGAAACCTCATATTAAGTAAACGTCTACATCACAGCTCCTGGCTATATTGATGGTGACATAGAATATGATCGTCAGGAAACATAGTTGGACTCCCAGAACAACAGTAAAGACTTATTGGGTACCATTGGGTATTTTACTGCTCATTGATTTATTTGATTGTCAATTAGCCTGAAATTTTTTTTTGATGTACATTAGTATGTACGAATTAGTTCAGCTACATCGGGATTCAGTGAGATGCCGGTAATCACAGCTCTAAGTGTGATGTGCTACGCCCATTCTCATCATGGACGAATCCCATTATCCTGCTCTGGTGGTTAACAGTGTTTACAGTTTCTTCCCTGCTTTCATGGTGCACTGTGGTGGAGATAACCCCGGACCCCAGATGTGGCTACCGCAGACCACCTTCTACCATGCTTGGTGGAGCTCAAATCATCCACTTCATCTCTGAGGTGCCAGAAACCCTCCAGCAGACACTGTGCTGCTGTATATTCCCTTACACACTGTACTGCAATATGTTCTAGCTTTGTAGAATACAAGTGTCGCTCCGCTGGGAATCTTAACGTTTGGATGTTTCAGTACCCAATGCTGCAGAGCTCATGATGACGTACGGCAGTTCCAGACAGCGAGGCGCTAGTTTGTGATGTAGCTGCCTGCAGATATGTCTTTGGTTGGAGGCAAAACAGTCTCTAGGGTTCAGGGACCTCCGGTGCTCTGTGCTTCCACAGGCATTCTGCTACGTAGGATCTAGAGGGCACCGCTCTCTGACAGAATCTGGAGATGTACTGTATATGTATGAGGTTGTTGGATTGCGTGTGTGTGGGTGGTGGTAGTGGGGGGGGTTATATATATAATCCCCCCCATCACCTCCCGGCCCAAAACAAAACAAATACACAACAAAACATCCAAAACATATTTGAAACAAGGCAACAGAAAACATGCCACCTTCTGTGAACGATGCAGTCACCCCTTGAGCCATCTATCTATCTATCTATCTATCTATCTATCTATCTATCTATCTATCTATCTATCTATCTATCTATCTATCTATCTATCTATCTATCTATCTATCTATCCGTCCATCCATCTATCTATCTATCTATCTACAGGGATGAACAAAATAATGGAAACACTTACAGCTTCAATCTTCCTTGGCTTATCGTGTGGCTTACAGCACCCTTCCAATAAATGTGATTGGATCAACAACCAAGTGAACAAATAAGCAATAGTACTAGTAATATTCCTTTATTGATATTTTCTCCATGGCGATTACTGTGCAAAACTCAGTGTTGTGGTATCATCTTCTATGTGACAGGACAGACACGCTACGGCTTAATGCCTCGATGCGAGGGGTTGGATATAGATGAGACAGATTACAGTTGGGAAAGCGGGAGGAATTGGGTGACAAACAGTTGATAAGAAACACATTGAAGTGCTATTTGAAATCAAGTTGTTAAATGTGACACAATACAAGTCCATGCAGAGAGAGGATAGCTGGATATATGCACCGCATTTCATGTCAGTCTAACCGATGATATAGCTTGTTAAAAATGTAATGAAACACATTTTGTTAAACCGTTTTCAGTTTTCCAATCAGTGTAAGCTGTTGTTGCAGAAACTCAGTGGACAGATGAATCATCCCTCCAGGTTTTGTCAAACTTGGATCAGTGGTGTCTGAGATATTGCATATGACAGACGGATGAACGAGCGAACAATGTGGCGCCACCCTTTGGCCAATCGGTGGGATTTTGTGAATGCTAGGATACAGTGGCAAGGTGCAACATTCTCTCAACTTTCCTCAACATCGGTTGGCTGGCCTCTGAGCTATTGTGCGTGATGAATGAAGCACTGAACAGACTTTTCATTTTACTATGGGGGACAACAAATATGTCTTGCACCACCACCAAACATGAGCAGGTTCTGTATGAGCAAGAACTTTGAGTGTCAGAAAGTAACTATTTTGTCAAGCGTCTTACTGCTTATGCAGAGCTTTCCTATATATATAGGATATTAGAAATGTTGTGGAATCCAAATGCCACGTTTGGCAGAGCACACATAATGTAATTTGTCATATAGTAACTATATTTTGTATCTTCCACTTTTGTTAAATCATTTTTATGTTTTTATTGTGTGCATATAGTCATGGAGAAAACAGATTGAAAACAACTTTTGACTTATATAAAAGCAAAGCGCGAGCATAGACACGTTGTGCCTCCAATAGAGTGTGTGTGTGTGTGTGTGTGTGCAGTTCATGCTAGAATGCAATAGCTCAGTCAGAATGATGAATTAAATTTTGATTCATAAAAATATTTTTAGAGTTTATTATTGTTTATGGCTGTGCTTATAAAAGCCTACATCTATGGCTACATACCACCTAGGTTGTTGTTTGTTAAATAGAGCTTTAATTGTTTTTATATTTAATAATAGTAATTGTAAAAACACTATTTTTATACTTTAATATCTCAACAATAGCAACAGCAATGATTACAAGACAAAATACTAGGAATTTCTACAATTTTTTAACATTAAACCACATCCACTTCTGGGTTGAAGCCATACCCATTTTCAGTTTTTATCCCAATACAAATACAAATCATTTTGTTGGTTGAACAAATACACATACAAATACAAATGATAGCATCACGCCCCTATAGGATATGTTGTTTAATAGCTGAAAACCTTATTTTCCACACTGACTCCCCCACACCTGATAACAAATCATTGTCATTTTCTTGACATTTGGTTAAAGGGAAAGTCATGGAATTGACTAGAGAGTGGGATCCCACTAGCATTATTTGTCGTCATTGCCCTTTGATTTTCATTGGTTCATAACTACTGCTTGAGGCCTTATATTGTGTAACAGTGTGACAAGGATTTTTTTTTTATCACTGAATAATTTCATTGGCCTAATATTACAGCTTTGAGCTTTTCAAGCTGAGCTGTACATGTGGGAAATTGGTTTTGGAAATGGCTTTTTTTCATTTAAATGTCATATTTCTCCTATTAAAAATTGCAATCTTTGCTGGAATGTAATTCAGTATTCAAACAAAACACTCTTTTGTATCTTGACTCTTTCCAAATAACACATTTTGCTTTATTTCAGACCTGACATACCATTTATAAAACAAATATGTATTTGAAATACTGCCCATCTCTGTGTGTGCGTGTGTGTGTGTGCGCATGTGCGAGAGAGAATGCGTAAAATCGCTCCGTTTCAGAGAGCCCTTCTACTGTTCCATGGGGCTCAGTCGGATAAAACAGGTCCATATTTTGTGTGAAATGGCACAGCACACTTCTCACAGTCAGAAAAGAGCTCATCTGAGGCACAACACACTGTGGCTCACTAGAAACAACACCGAAAGCTGCATTTGAAGCAACACTGCTGCTGTCTTCTCTCACACTCGAATTCAGTTGGGCTGACAAGCTTGTTTTTCATTTTCAAATCCTGGTCCCATTGAACTTGGTGTGAGGTTGCAGTGTATCTTGTACCAAAGATACATGGCCAAAAGTCAGTGGACACCCCTACTAATTATTGAGTTCAGGTGTTTCAGCCACACCCATTGCTAACAGGTGCATAAAATCCAGCACATAGCCATGAAATCTCCATAGACAAACATTTAGAATGGGTCGTAAAGAG
>OOFE01037940.1:28326-42269 GCA_900323365.1 Monocentris japonica | reverse complement strand
CACAACATCTCTCGGTTCTGTTATCCACTCCCATGACTTTTCCTACCACTGCTATGCTGATGACACCCAGCTGATCGTGTCATTTCCCCCCTCTGACACACAAGTGGAGGCACGCATTGCTGCGTGCCTGGCAGACATCTCTGAGTGGATGTCGATGCACCACCTGAAGCTCAACCTGGACAAGACTGAGCTGGTGTTCCTCCCGGGGAAGGGTTGTCCGCACCGAGACCTGGCCATCACCATTGACAATGCTGTGGTGACGTCAACTCGGACTGCGAGGAATCTGGGTGTGACCCTGGACGACCAACTGTCGTTCTCGGCAAACATTGCATCAGTGACACATTCCTGCAGATTCCTACTCTACAACATCAGGAGGATTCACCCCTTCCTCACTGACGAGACAGCACAGGTGCTCATCCAGGCTCTTGTCATCTCCCGCCTGGACTACTGCAACTCCCTCCTTACTGGTGTCCCGGCATCTACCATCAGACATCTGGAGCTTGTTCAGAAAGCCGCAGGTCGTCTGGTGTTCAACCGGCCCAAGTTCTCCCACACAACTACCCTTCTCCGTTCTCTACACTGGCTCCCTGTAGCAGCTCGCATCCAGTTCAAGACCCTGGTGCTAGCCTATAGGGCAGTGAAAGGAACAGCTCCTTCTTACCTCCTGGCTATGGTCAAGCCTTACACCCCCGCCCGACCACTTTGCTCTGCTGCCTCGAGGCAACTGGTTGCCCTGTTGCTCAGAGGCTCTTCTCTGTCCTGGCCCCACAGTGGTGAAATGAACTCCCCACTGATGTCAGGACAACAGGCTGAAAACCCACCTCTTCAAGAAACACTACCCTGACCCTTAGCACTTGCTTATTTGTTTCACTTACTTGTCTGAGCACTTGTTTATATGCTTATATGCTTCGCTTATTTGCCTTAGCTCTTGTTTATTTGCTTCACTTATTTGTCTCATTCATCTAAATAAAAAGTAGGTAGCTAACTTATTGCACTTTTACCTTAGCACTGGTTATGCTTATGTTAGGAAGGAAATGCACTTACAATTTCTGGTGACTAGTAGTTCTTTTGCCTACCTATGTTGAATGCACTTATTGTAAGCGTCTGCTAAATGCTTGTAATGTAATGTAATGTAATTGAATCCATGCATCTTAATTGGCTATACTAAATACGGTCAAATTCAAGCAAGTAACAATGTAATAGAAATGTGAATGGAATCATTTAGGTTTCATTTTAGTGGGTTGAAAATTCTGAGTGGCGGGTCAATTATGCAATCCACGTTTTACAGGGACTGGTGAGCAAAAACAAAAAGTTCATTACAAGCCCTTTATTTTTGCTCCAAACAGCTACGTCAGCAGGAAGCCTGTCCAGATCCTATAGCGCGCATGCTCAAATTAAATCAGCAGTGTGTTTTTTTTACTCTCAACTCATACATAAGTAATGCCTGAGATCGATCAACAATATTAGTTTTTATACTCTGTATGTGTGTATGTGTGTGTGTGTGCCTTTGTGTGTGAAATTACTGTGAGGCTGCGCTGGGACAATTGGGCAAGTTCACACCATCAACAACCTTGTCTGTTTTAATTTAGGTTACAGGGCAGATTTGGTAAAAGATTGTGTGATATTATGACTAATGGTGAGCATTTAAAGTGGTGCACCAGTGGACCCAGTGGGGAATTTGAGCTGAATTCATGATTTCTACAGCTCCCTCACACAGCACTTTAGGGTTGTCTAGCATCCTTTGTTATTTGGTCTGAAAAAAAATTTGGATAGCTCATGGGAGGCCTTAAATCAGGAACATGTACTCTACTATAACTTGATCAAATGCTGCAGAATTATTTATGTATTTTTACAAAAGGTGTGATTGGAGATTGGACTGGAAACTTCATGCAAAAAAGCAAGTAAGTAATCCATTACATTAGGAGTGGCGAATGTGGTAATTCCATGCAAGATTACTCCCGATTACCATCTTGCACCTCCCAAGAGTCAGCTCAGCTGTCACACATAATGTTGGCAGTCATAAACTGTCATGACACTTAATTTTGTTCCATGGAAAACTCTTGGCAAGTTATTGACACGAAAGTCATGGGACTTTTCATGCAGTGCTGCCAAAACTGTGTGTTGACGCGCTGCCTACCTCGAAACTGGAATTTTACCCAAAGGAGAAAGCTGCCATGGGGCGAACGCAAAACCCCCGCCATATGGCAGAAATCAGTGCTGTTGATGTAGAACTATTGAAGATGAACTTGGAGAATATAGTACCACGAGAGGGCTCCTTTGAAGGATGGCTTTCTGTTATATTAGGTTGGGGAAATTGGAAAGCACTTGACAGATCCCCTTGATCTCCACTGACTTTCATCAAAGGTTTTGGACTGCATAGAAAGATAGAGGGATTACTTCTGAGTGTTTGTAGGCTTTGGTGTTGAATTAGTCACGGCTTAAGAACACAGAAAGCCTTCTTGCTATTTAAAACTACACTTGTCCGGAATTTTCTAAGGCTAAGGTTGGTTGGGAGGGCTCTCTGATTGATTAGCCAATGTATGTGCAAAGTGAGATCAGTATGTGACCCAACAGAATGCAAAAAGCTCACTTCTTCATTTACACTAGATAACAGTCAGAAGTGATGGGAAATACTAGAACATGAGATTACTATGTGACTGAAAAGAGGGAAAACATTCAAATAAAAGGTATTTTGGCTGTGCAAGAGAGCATGGGCCGAGACTCTATACACAATGCTGGCTGCTCCGTCTCAGCCCACTGTTCCACTAACTGTTGATAGACAATTGAAATTAAGCTGAAAGAAAGTTTAATGTTGCGGTTTATATCACCATCTCCACTATTTGAATGCTCTTGCGGTAGAAAGGCTGAATTGCGGAGCGAAATTACTTTTCATTTATAATTATTATCGTGAATTTGCTGCTGCCGTTTTCCGAGCTCTTACCCCCGCACAAAGCCGTTGAACAGACAATGAGACGGAGTCAATCAAGGGCTCTGTTAATGTAACAAAACGAACGTTGAAAAGATGTTATTTTTTAGGGTGTAGACAGGGTCATTCACTCAAAGCATTGCTTTGCCTTTCATTTTCACCCTAATTGGGCTATTGATTCGCCCTTCAACCATAATCATCCTGTAGACAGTTAGTTAATGACATGTTCAGTGAAAAAGTGATCCCATTTGCAGAATATACAAAACATGCCATTTCATTCCCAGACAATGGTTTATTAAAAGGGTGATTGAATTACCAAATAACAATTCTTACTAAGTACTGAACACTGATGCCATCCCTAAGTGAGCTGCATATTGCATGATGTGTTCACATTTCTTAAAGTGTCCATCCTAGAACGCCCTAAAACCTCAGTAAGATGCATTGAAGGGACCTGATATCAGCTTTATTCAGAAAAAAACTAAATAATTCCAATGATTTGAAGGGAACAATTAGTTTACAACAATCTAAATATGAAGAAAGAGTAATAAAATGCGGAAGAAATATTTGCTTGAATGTGATTTAACTTAATTTAATTTTAGACCTTCATATACATTTGTAAAAAAAAACTTTGTTTAAAGAATACTATGTGCTACTCTCTCTAAAAACCGAATGCCCTGGGATGTGAAGTTTTGCACATTGCTGTATGTGTTATATTATGTTCATTCACACTTTCTGGTGAAAATCCAATGGGGACTAAACCCTTTCTTCTGTAAGATAAAATAAAGTCACCTTTAGCAACATTATTCAACAGTGAAAATTCAGTTATTTTGTCTAAAACCTATGTAAGCACTAGGGTATGGAGGTTCCTGTACCTTTATCTCTATCTCTCTTTATCTCATATTTTGACAAGTTTACAAGTTGGGTTTCATTTTTAATTATTATGTGTTGATTCGCAATAAAAATGAATCTCTAAAAACTATCAAAAAGGTTTCAAAATCCCATTGAGAAGTACCAAGTACACAAAAAAAAACCCACTGCTCTCATATGCCAGGTATTTATTGTTGACAATCTCAGCCGAGCCGTACACATGAGGTGGCATTATGTGTTTCCACAGACCTCAATCAGCACCAGATTGTGGCATGCATATTTGCATGGCCTTCTACTGAATTGGAAATCAGACACCCGACACTGCGAACCTCATTCTGGGCAACCTGAAGCATTACAACCTCAGAAATGAACTGCCTAAATATAAACAACTACTCAGCATCTCAACACTTGAGGAAAAAACACTGGATCACATTGGTTTCCACCATTAAAAGTGATCCCCCCCTCCATCCCCCAGCAGCCTAGGAAATTCTGACCATGCAACAGTCCAGATGGTGCCAACTTGCACACAGAAACTGAAGGCAGACAAAACCTATTTGAATCTCAATCTGTGGGCGGACCCAAAGGCAAATGGAGAGCTCAGACACTGAATTGGCACTACAGACTCAAGCCTTTTGCTATGTGAATAATAGTTTTGACACAGTGTCTGGTCCAATATCCCTGTCTTTGAGAAATCCTATCAAAATCCAAAAAAAGCCAAAAAATAAACATTGTGAAATACATATGATGCCATGGTTTTACTAAGGAGAACATCAAGGAACTGGTACACAGGGCGGGAAAAGGAGATGAATACCTCCTGGTCAAAGGTCAGCTCAGCAAGGCCAATATAGCTGCTGAACAACAGTGCATGAACAAATTAGAAAGTCAATATAACAACATTGACTCAGTGTGGTGATCGCTGTACTCGCTCTACTTACTCTACTCACTAACTAGCTACAGGAAAAGACCCTTTCAGATGCACCCTCCCCCAACACTTTGTACTAGAGGGTCTCCCAAATTCCTTATTTGTAAAACCTGACAATGACATTTTCTTTATTCATTTAATATTTCAATAATGCTATTTTTTGTGCTTCATGGCTACCCCGACTATTGCATAGCTGCTACCTGTATCATTTAGTGAAATTAGGACCTAAATATTGTGAACATCCTGTGCTTGTTTGGGTTGATCTTGAACGTGGCAACCTACGGCACATCAAATGCTTGCATCGCTCAACTGTGAGCTCAACTGGGTACTTTATGCTGCAGGAGTACATCACCACCAACAACCTCAAATGTGGTGAAAACATTTCCTGCTTAATCATGATATACACCATAGGATGTCCTTACTGCGGGAAGCGAGGAAGCTCAGTCTCAATAATCCCGGTGGATAATTGAAAGCAGCGTCACACTTTCTGTCATAGTCAGGATTTTGCTCTCTGTCGCTTCCTGTTCCAAGGAGTGTAATGCACAATGCAGTGTGTTATCCACACTGCTAGGTGGGCGATTGACTCACAGCCTCCCTGCATGAAGGAACTGCAGGAAAGAAAAAGGCAGGAAAGGTTTGCCACCAAACCTGCACTCGCTGGTAACCATCTGAAAGACAGTACCAGGGCATCATGGCCAAAGCCATCCATCACCTCAGCAGTTTCTTCCCAAGAGGTGTCACCATACTTAACCAGCCCTCCGAAGTCTCAACTTCCACACGTCCACAAAAAACTCTTGCTACCTTATCTCTATAGGACTGTCATTAAATGTGTTTTTAACTGTGCTATTATTTATTACCCAAGCATTATTTGCAATGTGTGCATTTTCTCATGTGCAGTTTTTGTAAACTACTTCCCTTTTTCAGCCCCTCCCTTGGTATTCTTAGCTATTGCCCTTCTGGTCACTCGTAACTATAGCACCTCCATAGCAACAGCCAACCAGCATGCATGTTCATTGTACATTTATAGAGTGATATGTATAGTCTACAGCCTACACTATTCATTTTAATTGTATGTGAGGTCCCACTGTCCTTGCAACGTTTTTTTGCACTTGATTCTGATTCTGAGTGTGCGAGAAGCTTACTTGAGAAAGAGATTGTGTTTTGTGCAATCCCTTCCATCATCTCCCATGGTTAAAGCAAGTGAATTTGACTTTGACACAGTGTAATTCCTTTTGGAGTTAGCACCACAGCTGAACTGAGTTTTTTTCTGGCAAAGCTTCAGTGAAAAGGTGGTACTTATTCAAGCACTACATCTGTAGCTGCATGCTCAAAAAAAAATCTTACAGAGATAACCAAATAAAGAACTCCTTTCATAGATAAAAAAAAAAAAGGTTCTGCATCCGTTATAACATTTGTCATAGAATTTGACATGTGAGGGTGAGTTGTGCCCTTTGAATGTATGGAAAGCAACCATTGGAAACCTGCCAGTTGTGGTACAGATCCTTTTGATTGTGCTATTAATGGTTAGAATGGTTAGAAATCTATGGTATGATTACATCTGTGCAGCACAATATATTTTCCATTATTTGAGATTTTTTTTTATTGCACGGCATTGATCCATTCGTTATTACCTCACCGTATCAGTATCAGAGCTAACCTTGGCTAACGTTACTTCGCTTCCACAGCCAATTAGCGGGCTGTGTTTACTTGAGTGGCCGGCAGCCTTGCACACACTGACCGAGTTCAAACAAAGCCGAACACGACCAGAGTCGGCTGAAGACCGCACAACTAACTGCACCATCAGCTCATTTTAGCTGGACCCGCTAGCTGGCAGTACATTTTCCCTCTTAAGTATTCTCTCATTCATCACAGCACTCGCTAATCATTTGGCAGGTTGGGGAATTCCTCAGCTGAGGAGTCAACACATCCAGTCCTCTGCTTTAGGAGGATCCAAGGGATACCTAGTGTCCACCCACGTCCCTCTCAAGTAGGGTGATGAATTAATAGAAGGAGAAGGAATGCTTACATCAACATTAGATTTCCATAATTTCCATAATTTTTGAAGCTCAATCAATACACTTAAAAATGCAGTGGATAATTTCTCTAGAAATTTCACAACCAGCTAAACCGTAACACCCTTTAGCACAAACTGGTTCCCTGAAATTCAGCTGCAACTTCCAAGGTCACGGCAAAAATCGAACATGAAATTTGGTCGTTTTGAATCGTTTGAATCGGGCTGAATGATATTTTTCATGTCAAAACCCACAACAGGGAACATCATAGATATGTATTTACAGTCTCTCAGTCTATCCAAGTTTGCCTTACAGGTCATGCAGAATCAGGTTGTTGTTTGAGATGGTGACTGAAGACACGAGAAAACAAGCAGAGTGGGAAGATTAATGAGCAAAATATAAGACAATAAGACGAAGCAATGTTTCTATTTTTAGGGTGCGGGGAATATTAGAGCACATTAGACTTTGAATTACTTTTGTATTTATTTACATCAGTTGGATATCATACATGTGACTTTTAATGGACTTTTAATTTGTAGTATTTGTATACACCAATATTTCAAGAATGCATGTGAATTTACTATACATATATATACATATATATTTATACACAAGGATTCGAAAAGAGAAAGTGTCACTAAAAAGCTTTGTTTCGGTCAAGAGGCACTTTGAGGTCCAGGGAGTGGTGTTGAATGGGGTGGTAATTATTTAAGAGCACTTTTCAAGGCATTGTATTTTCCACTATAACTATCGACTGCTGTGTTTTAGATGCTCTAAATAAAGAAATGTTCATTATCTTCCCTCAGAAATCCACAGGGATGTATCGATAAAAGCGCTGTTGTGCTGGCAAGTGAGCAATGCTGTCTCCTCACCGGGCATAAATACACTATTGATTAGCCATTCTACAGAGCTTTCGCTGTCATTTTTCTACCCTGTTCGTCGTGAAGAATTGGTGGACAGTAA
The DNA here is from genome assembly GCA_900323365.1 of Monocentris japonica. Classification (NCBI taxonomy): domain Eukaryota; kingdom Metazoa; phylum Chordata; class Actinopteri; order Trachichthyiformes; family Monocentridae; genus Monocentris; species Monocentris japonica. The sequence goes on along the minus strand of OOFE01037940.1, from coordinate 34,579 downwards.
TCACTCTGCGTTCTGCCGGCAGTAATGTCCACCATTAGAGATAGACCAGTATGGTACCCAATAAATCATACTCATATACTCACACCAGATTCACCTGTCATCATGAAGGATTTAGCAAGTAGAGCGTGGAAATACTGGCTTTGTTATTTGCTGGCCTAAAAATCAGGTCAGGGAGTTGTAGTTTTTTTTGCTTATTTTTTCAACATCTATACAGCATCTCTCTGAGTACCGTGGTTCTGCCATATCTTGACAGCTATTCAGCCACAGACCCAATAGTTGTAACTTCATTGTATTATCAAACAATTGTGAGAACAAGAATCCAGTATAGTTTGTCACAAAACATTGAGGTTTTCTTGACAAACATTTAATTATTAAACAAGCTGAGGAGCGGTTGAGTTGGAGGCGTAGGGAATAATGACACAAAGTCTTTAGTGCCTGAAACTTTTGTTTTTCTAGTTTTTAGTTTATGTTTACACCACCAACACTGCTGCTACTATTAATACTACTACTACTACTGCTGCTGCTACTATTACTATTACTATTACTACTACGACTACTACTATTATTAATACCATTACTGTTACTACTTTGACTATTATTACTATTACAACTACTACTAATACTACTATTACTATTATTATTACTATTACTACTACTACTACTACTACTACTCTTACTAGTATTAGTGTAGCTGTTATTCACAAAGATCACTTCAAATGGTTCCCTATCTCTAATGATACTTTAACCACCTTTGAATCACTTAGTTTCCTGGTTAGGGGTAAGGCTCCTTTGCTATGCGTCTTAGTTAACAGCAGATTTTGACACTGTAGATCATACAACTTTAATTGATCGCCTTGAATAGTGAATAGGTATCTCAGGCTTAGCATCGAGTTGCCTTAAATCCTACTCATGCAATAGAACGTTTTCTGTCGCAATAGGCAACCTATCATTAACCATAACAGACATCACCAGTGGGGTCCCACAAGGCTCAATTCTTGGCCCCCTCCCCTGTCCCTCTACATGCTCACACTTAATAATAACACTTAGTAATAACATGATTCACAAGCATAATGTCTCCTTCCACTGCTATGCTGATGACACAGTTATATCTACCCTTAAGCCATAATGACAGTAATTGCATTGATAATCGCAGATACCACCTCAGATCCAGCTAAATGAAGGCAAATCTGAAATAGTGTACTTGGTCCACCCAACTCTTAATAACCTAGGTAGCCTGTCATCTAATATAAAGCCAGCGGCCGGATGATTTTTGAGAGTGCCCTGACTTTTGACGAGCAGGGAAAGAGAGTAGTGCCGTCCTGCTTCCTTCAACTGAAGAACGTTCAGGGTCCAGACCTGATATATAAGTTTTACTGATTAGTTGCAAAGCATGGCAAAGTCTAGCCCCTAGCTATGTTGCTGACCCTTTAATCTCCTATGAGCCGGAGCACAGCCTTATATCCTCAGGCAAGGCCCTTCTGTCTGTTCCTCAGTCTAGGCTCCAGACTAAGTGTGACTGTGCTTTTCCTGTCAGAGCCTTCTGACAGAGCCTGAGGCGGTTAGGCTAGTAAAATCAATTTAATCTTTTACATCACTTCTAAAAACACACTTTTACAGACGGGCTTTTGATGCAAGTTGCTCTTTTTGTATTTGTGTCTACAACGTTCGATTTTCTATTTTGAATTGTTTCTGCTATTCTTTACAGTTTTTAATTATTTACTTGTTACTGTGTTTTTAGGGGACAACTTATATTTGCGGGACGTTCGCATGTTCAGGCACACTGGGCAACGGGTATGGGCTGAACTGACCATAATTCTGTGACAGTGAGTCCAGTCATTATGAAACTGGATGCACATGTTACGCTAAGTATCAGAACTACGACAAATTGTGACAAATTATTTTTCAATTTTTGGCACAATATTAAATATGCAAAAAAGATTATTTATTTGAATCTGGTTAACCAAATGACATTTAGCATTTTCATATGAAATTTGGTGCTCTTAATTCTGGGGAAAGGGTTAGATAAAATATTGGTTTGGATTGGTTAATGTGGGCATGGCTTACACGGTGTTAACATGTTGTTACACACTTAGGCTGCAACCTGAAATTCAAAAAAACTACTCCTCCTTTCATCCACTCCTCCTTCATTTTCTCTGAAGCCCAGACAGTAATCTCCATGTTGCCATGTTGCATGCTATCCCCTGCTTAAAACAGCCTCCCTCGGTGGAAGATACATAGGTTTATCCTCTTTACACTCATTTTTCAAAATGTCTGTGTAGTTAACATGAGCAGCGGTAGCCACCGTGGCTGAACAGACAAAGAAAAGAGCGGCACCTACAGAAACTCAAATGCCATCAACAGAAAATCGAAGGAAAAATACATCACAGTACTGGACACACTGTTTGATTGACAAGTGATCTCTGTGCAGTGCCAAAAGGCCACAGCTTAGTACTAAAGATGGAAACGAAATCAACAAAACAAGGGTTTCAAAGATTACACATGTTTGGAATAGTACACATATTGACACAAAATATATTTTATTAGTGACACAAAGACCTGTTGTCTCAAAAGAACACATCCAGAAGTAACGTGATTGTTTGACACGTGCCTAGCATAGCCCTCAATCAAAAAGATAAATAGGATAATACTTCTTGATTGATAGCTAGGCATAAAAAATAAAACCTTCCAGATTCAATTACTTGCAATTTGTCCTTTCAGTCATAAGATTACCCCATTCAAGGAATGTCTGTTAACAAACAAATGAGATTGCCTAGAATTAAATGGAACCTGACTTAAAGCTAATGCATGCCTTAAAATGAGGCATCGCCTGCTGGGTTTTCATACCGCCATGTCCCATGAGAATCAAAGGAAGCTGGATACATAGCATTGATATATAATTGATATAAACTTAAAGGAGAACACCAGTGTCATTTAGAGTTATAGTCCATCTACTTCTGTCTACGTCTCGTTTACATTCCCCCAATCATTTTGCAATGCATGCCTTATGTAATTACATTTTATAACATTTGCTCATTTTTCACCCTTTTTAAAAGACAAAGTTCATGGTGTCAAACCTAGCTTGAAATTAACTGCTGTGGTTAACAAAGACGCCCCCGCATAAGAAGACATGGATGTGACAATAAAGTTTGTAGGGCGACGTGTTTTTGAGGGATTGTTTCCTGGCGAGAGACTTCAATTTCTACCTGTGTGTGTCAGATGATTGACAGTAAGCAGAGCGTAATGTGACGCACGCACTGATATGAAAACATGCAACTCAGGCACAATGAAAAAACGATAAAACAGAAACTTTGACAAAACCAAATTAAAGCTTCATGTTTACTGTGATGGATTATTTTGCTTGGACAATTTTCAAGTCTGTGGAAGCTGTTTTTAATACTGTACAAAAATGAACAGCAGCGGATAGCTTCCTCTCCAACTACACTGACTGTGTGCAGGCACCACCAGGAATAATGTGAAGGAGAGGGGCCACCTAGACAATTGGCACAAACTAAATAAATACTGGTATTTGAAGTACTGCCAACATCCCAGATTACTATGTCTTTGCCATATTTTATTCTGGTTAAACCTCCTCGTCCATAAATCCATCCAAGTGTGATATTTGCTGATATTTGCTGAACTTTCACCAAATGATTATTACGACGATAATATATAGGAATACTGTACATGTAACAGCATGATCCCAAATCTATATTTTTCATATGAGATTGCTAGGTCTCAAAAACTGATTTAACCTGAATGACAGTTTGAATGACAGCGATTTCTGCTTTTTCTGTATCTCTGCACCTTGTTCATTGAAATGCTACACAAGTACCTCAGTGCACAACTGGCTTCATCACTTGGGTTGTCCACAACAGCACAGACAATGCTTTGTAATAAGACAAGGCCCCTTATGTTTAAATCTGGAGTCATCAGCTCCCTGCCTCATTCCAGTTCACAAATGAATTAGCCACTTAAAGCGAAATCAAAAGTGCATACGTATCTGGCTGAAAATAGGGCGGATTAACAGATATCTATTCACTTAGAGCCACAACATGTGTAGTGATCTAATGTCATTATTTCATGTAAATCACAAGAATGTCTTTCCTAAAATAATTCCCTTTGCATCCAGTGTGGTTTTGATAGGTTTAAATAAAAGGGAAGAAAGAAAAGAAAAGAAAAGAATAGACTTTTGCAAAGAGGGGTGAGCCAGGAAAAACTAATTACATCCTCCTCTCTTCCCTTCTGCATCTGTATCTGATTTCTTCTGACAAAGGTCACTTTCTTCAGCAAATTCTGTTGGTATTAAAAGATGTTTCAGCTTTTTTTCGCCCAATGAAGTCACACTGTAGGGGAAAAGTCTGCAGGATTGTGTCCTTCCTCAGCCGAGAAAAAATTGCCCACACAATGAGACGGATGATTCAACGGCGGTATAAAACTCAACCTTAAACTAAAGGTGAATGCATTTTTTTTCCATTATGGGTGAAATACACAAAGTAATTCATTAAAAAATGCTGAAAGTTTCTTTCAATGACATTTGCTAAACACAGGGATGCATTATGACAGTTAACTATTTATCAAGGCTCTCACATCCGGCAGTGTGTTTGAAAGAGCTGTGGGTGGTGCGTTTCAACCTTGCATCCTTGGAAACTTTCTTGCTTGCTTGTTGTGACAGTATGTAGGGATATTCAGTTAATTTTGAGCAACCAAAAAATGGTTGCTCAAGAAAGACAGCCTCTCTGCTCACTCCACCACCCTGCCCTAAGGTGTGATCGCCCTTGAACCTCGAACAAACCTTATTTGTGACGCATGCGTACAAAGACTTGTTGAAATTATGAAGAGTCGTATTATGAACAAGCTTTCTGCTTTTGGAAGCACCTTTTTTTGGGGGGTGGAAAGTAATCACAATGTACAGTGTGTAACGCGGTGTGTGTATTTTTTCGTGGCATTAACCTTGACTCCCGGTGTATTATCCCCACTTTGTGATTGCGGCCGGTTTGCCGTGGTGAATCAGCAGGGAGCTTTTGCCTTTCATGACATTGACGTGTGCCACCCCTTCTTGCAGGAAAATCCTTGGGCTTTAGCTCTACTCTTTAAAAAAAAGAGCCCTGATCCGGGATTCTTTCAATCTGTAAATTGCATGAAAACATGCACATGCTTTTGAAACGGAGAGCACACGAGCGGAAAAGCCTTGAATAATGTTCTCGCCCCGTTGTAAATAAAAGTAAAGGTCACTTTCACCCTAATGTGTGCAAACATAACGCAATTGCATCTTCAATATACATTATGACACATAATTCGATGCAGTCATGCAGTAGTATGCTGACAGCCCTTGTATCGAGAGCTTATTCAATAACTTTTAGAAAATGCTCAGGGTGGGGGGGCATAGAGAAGAACAAACCTCAGCCTGGTGAAATCACACATCTGCAGCTCAGTACAGCCTGTAAGCCTCTTTCAGGTTTACTGGCATATCCCTGCACTTGCCTGATTGGGGAAAAACGAACGTTTGCGTGAGATAAGTCACAGCCTTCAGTGATTATGTTACAAACATCACCTTCATCTCCCGTTGCCTTTGACTGCCTCGCTTGCTCTCTGTTGCCAATGGACAGCATCTCTCATCCCACTTTTCATGGGAGTTAATTGCTTGTCAATAATAAACATGACAGAGAGGGTCGAGACACAGTCAAGTCAACATATCTCAATCACAACCGCGTTGAAATGAAACGCGCCGTGGGCCTTGAGCTCGCAAGGATTTCTACACGGCCATCCTTGAACCATTTCCCGACCTGCCCCGTGTTTACAAAACCCATCATTTAGCGGATATCTAATTCATGATCCACTCTGGGTCATTAGTTATTTAAGTACAGCTACCCACGCTGCACTTCTCCACCAGGCACTTTTCTCTTGGGCGAGTCGATTAACCTCTCTCGCTGCAAGTGGAAGTGGATGGGACTCTAACTACTAACTCAGTGTGGCTCAATGTGGCTCTTTCCTCCTCTGCTGTGACTGGAAAGCCCAGAGGTCAGAACTGCCCCCTCAGTGCCCAAGCCAGCCTGCTGATCTTTATTCAAAGCTACAGCGAGCACATAACTCACCAAGATAACACCCTCCCTCGCTCTTATCGGCACCGGGTACCGGGGCACAGTTAATTTTAAACATTCACCACGGCTTCGATGCAAAGCCCACTGAGCATGCAACCAAAATTTTGAGGCATATTTTGCAGGGAATAACAATATAAGAGTTCGGAAGTAAGTTT
>OOFE01037895.1:0-14090 GCA_900323365.1 Monocentris japonica | reverse complement strand
ATTTGAGTTACTGTTGCCTTTCTATCATCTCGAACCAGTCTGCCCATTCTCCTCTGACCTCTGACATCAACAAGGCATTTTCGTCCACACAACTGCCGCTCACTGGATATTTTCTCTTTTTCGGACCATTCTCTGTAAACCCTAGAGATGGTTGTGCGTGAAAATCCCAGTAGATCAGCAGTTTCTGAAATACTCAGACCAGCCCGTCTGGCACCAACAACCATGCCACGTTCAAAGTCACTTAAATCCCCTTTCTTCCCCATTCTGATGCTCGGTTTGAACTTCAGCAAGTTGTCTTGACCACGTCTACATGCCTAAATGCATTGAGTTGCAGCCATGTGATTGGCTGATGAGCTATTTGTGTTAACAAGCAATTGAACAGGTGTACCTAATAAAGTGGCCGGTGAGTGTATATACCTTGACTACATCTGTTGACATCCTAGTCTTCATTTGACAGCCTAACATTAGTTCTATGTATAGAAAGAAACGTCCTTGCACAGCCTTTTTTTATACATTTAACTAAAAGTAATCTGGCAATGTTACTGACTTGCAGTAATCCGAATGATTACATCACTTGTTACAATTTAAAGAAAAACTCAGTAATCTATAACCGATTACTTTTTATAGTAACCTTCCCAACTCTGATAATATCACAGGGATGGCTAGCCAAACACTACCTAAGGAGCTTTGACGGTCTTGAGGATTGTTCGCCATTTTGCTCATTTAGTCCCTTATTTTGAACATGTATCATGGAGAACCTCCAGAAAGTATCATTTGATGAAATTGGCTTTACCGTATTGGCTCTCCGGTTTCTGGCTTTGGGAAAGAGTTCACATTCACAAATCTGGAAAGAAACATTTATACCTTGAATGTCATAATGGAAAAATCTATGATACTTTATCTTCGGTAACCACATGGCAAGGTTTGGTTTCTGGATAAACAGGTAAAACTCTGCATTAAGCCACTGAGCCATTATCTTTTTCCCCATAATTGATCTATACACTCTTCCGTGACTGTAGTCCACTGGCCTCCTGTTGCCACGGTAATAGCAGGTGTGCCTGACATCAGAGTTCAGTCTGCTCCCTAGGGGGAACAGAATGCATGGTGTGGTTTTGCTGTGCCTCCTATCACTCTTTAATTGCTGCTTAAGTCTCTACTATCCTCTTCCATGTCCAATTGAAGCAAGTAGTAAACCATGGATCAATCTGCACTCCTGAAAGTCTTTAACCAGCATGACCCCTCACTGTTCTGGCGATGAGAGGAGGGAGGGAGGGAAGGAGGGAGGGTAGGGAGAGAGTGAGAGAAGAGAGAGGAAGATGAATGAGCGAAGGAGGAGAGCGTGTTTGTTGTCTCCATCAACCCTCCGCTCACAGGATGTGTCTACTGCCCACAGACTGACTGCTGTCCCTAAGGTCTTTCACCAGCACTGGCAGCTCTGTAAAAGTTAGGAAAAAGTAGACAGGCATGTGTGTTTTTTCCACACTTAATTTCATTTGTCTTCAATTGGACTGCATTTTGCTGCGTCATGCCTCTATGTGTCTCAAGAAACTGCATTGAAACTGAAACTGAAACACAGTCTCATTGCATTTTGTGAAATGACCCCAAACACTGTAAGGAAGATTATGTGTTGTGGACATAAATGATGTGAACGTTACATTCCTCCACCACAAACTGGATTATGTGGCATTCCATTTTCACCTGTTCATCAGGTGAGAAGGTTAATCAGGTAAAACAACTTTGGTTAAGATTAGGGTTACATTTAGGCAACTAAACCTTTGGATAACCTGTGCCAGTGGGCTTGAATGGGTTTCTCAGCAGTAAATATTTTTCTACATAGATAGATAGATACTTTATTGATCCCCGTGGGGAAATTCTGGGGTTACAGCAGCATAACAGTATCAACAAGAAACAGAATGGACAAAATACACAGGCAGGGTATAAAATACAAAATAAAAACATAAAAGCTAACAACTAACTAACAAAAAGGACACAAAAAACAGCATGAAACACAGAAGCTGCTGGAGCTGCTGCAGCAGGCTGCCACTAGGACGGCGCCACAAGTTATACCACAAGTGATGTAAATGTTTTACTTCGATGACATGCAGGACAACAACTGAATAAACACATTTGAGACTACCTTCTGAGTACATAATGATTGAAGCTCAACACACTGCCAGCATGATCACGCCTCATCTGACAGAATAATATATCAGTAATCATTTGAGTTCCTAGAATTTACCCTTTATGAATGTACAAGGCATACGTTGCTATTCTAGATGGAAATATGTGAAATTATCCTGAAAATATATTGCACTTTCAAAATGAAAGAAAATGGCTGCTGGTCTAACAAGTGGTCTAAGTGGAAAAATTTAGCTCATAGGACGCATTTCTATATACACATAGAATAGCTCCAATTAAATCATAATAAGCTGATTTAAGAAAAATATTTTGCGTACATTTTTATGATATGCAATGGTTGGCTTTATCACAGTAAAATTCAGAAAGCAGAGAGTCACCATTTACCTGATGTTAAATCTACTATAGTGATTAATCGAGCACTAATAACTAAGAGAGAGTTATTTCTCTGAAGATGAACCTCAACTACCTCTCCATATCAATAAACCAGTGGACTCCTTCAAGCAGGTATATCCCTCAAGCACAGCAACATCAATACTGCTGCGCAAAGGGAAAGCAGTCATCCAGAACTGGGTCCTGCACTAAAGTAGGCGAAGACAGATACCAAAAACAATGCAAGCTAAATGTCATCAACTCATTCCTCTCACTTTTCGTGCATCGAGCACATATATGCTTTTCAAGACATTGTGCTCACAGTATTTCGGTAGACCAGGCTGGTATGTGAACACTGTAGTCCTTAGTACATACAGTGTGTGTGCTCACAGTATATTTCTTGGCATGAGTCATATTTTCACAATTACATATGCACATGCATGTGTGTTTACCTGTTTGTGTGAGTTTAGCCTTTGAGTGTTAGCAAGTGCTCTAGCTTTCTGGCCTCACAGGCATAAGAGGCTATCACATGAACACAGCTGGGTACACATGTCGCTCTCCTCAACTTGATGGGCAACACTTGTTCAGCAGAGTTAAACAGTGCACAGTGCACACTACACATGCACACTCAATCAACACGGTATCACGGTATCCCCTCTCCACACTATCATTGTTCTTGTGTTGATTTCATTACTGCTCTCTTTTCACCCACATCAATAGGAGGGATGAATTCTTATTAGGAAAGTCCATAGTTGCTTGCAGTAAGGACGGATAAGAAAGAAAGGGTCTTTCATCAAGCAATAGGATTTCACTGTAGTTCTTTGAGACTTCACCACATAGTGATGCCTCTAGGAAACGACATTGCAACAGCTGATGATGCCAGTGCACTTAGTCCCCTTCATTGCCAGCCCCATATTCACCTCTCTTTCCTTCTCTCTTTTCCTCTCCATATCTGTTAAGTAGGTGATAATAGCTCCCAGGCTAAATGAGTTGAAGGGAATGCAAGAGAGTTTAGCAGTGAGTAGAAAGAGGCATAAGTGCACCTCGCTTGTGTGCATATGTATGTGTGTATGTGCACGGGGGCCTACATGCAAGTGAGAGAGTGTGTAACAGAAAGATTGAGATAGAAGCTGCGTAACAGGGTTGAGGGCCACCCAAGCATTGGAGGGCCATCTGCCTCCCCTGCTGCCCACAGACTGGCTGCTGTCCCTAAAGGCTTTCACCAGCACTGGCAGCTCTGTAAAAGTTAGGAAAAAGTAAACAGGCTTGTGTGTTTCTTAGGGGAAGGCCTCGATCCACACTTGGTTTCATTTGTCTTCAATTGGACTGCATTTTGCTGCATCTCAGTATATCTATGTGTCTCAAGAAACTGCATAGAAACTGGTATAACCAGTGTAGTCCAATAGGTTGATTCATGTAACAGTCTGCATCTGTATGCACTAGGAAAATACCTTGTAGGAAAGAGACCTGAGCAGAGGACCGACATTGATCTACACACACACTGCAAAAAGGGATTCCCAGTAGACTTTAAACTTCACGGGAGGGTCACGATCAACCCTTAATTAATCCTGACTTCCTGATATTCTCACTAAGTAAAGATCCCTTCCTGCCTAGCTGTGTGGCAATTAAGACTCATTTTAATCCAATGGCAGTCCAACAGAAAATAATTATTTCAATCCAGGTTTCAAAGATGAATGTAATTTATTATCCTTATTAGCAAGGCCTCCTGGCATTGGGCTATATACATGATAGGCATAGCTTGAAATAGATGATGGCTCAGGTCACCTCCAGTGCACCTTTGAAGCAGTGTGGAGCAAAATGTTTGCTCAATGGCACACCAGAAGGAGTTTCTGTAGAAATATTACCTGTCCAGCTCACATCCCGCTTACTGCCACAGGGGCATAAACCTGGGTGGTCTCGCTGCTCCTGATGCCACCCTTCTACCCCAACTTTCACTTTGATAGAGCAGTTTCACTTTTCAGAGAAAACACCTCCTTTGTAGTTCATGGGAACCAACATTAGTTGCCATGTGGCTCGCCTGTCCACCAGCATAAAAACAGGCAAATTTACTTATTGAAAGTGTGATCAAAGACACAGAAGGAGATATTATCTGGACATTTCCTTATCTGCAGGTTTTTATAATTATATTAAGACTTACTTTTCAAGGTGAAACCATGAAGATGGTGCTGACTCCAGAGCAGCTCCAGATGGTTGACCCACTTTGTGAACTTGTATAGAAGTACAGTGCCAGTCAAAAGTTTGGACACACTCAAAGAAGGGTTTTTCTTTATTTTTACTATTTTCCACATTTTAGAATAATAGTAAAGTCATCAAAACTATGAAATAACACAAACAAATCAAATCAAAACCATCTTCTTTTAGCTTCTTCAAAGTAGCCTCCCTTTGGCATCAGGCATTCATGAGCAAAGAAATTGCACAAATTAACTTTTAAAGGTGCACAATCACTATGTGTGCCTTGTGGTTCAACATTCTCCACCTTTTTTTTTTTTTTATTAAAATTTTCGTTTTGTAGAGAAATTCATATATAGGCATCAACTTCACTATTTATATTTGTCTAAGAAACTAATTTCAAGCTTTTAAGCATCAGCCTTTAGATCATGACAAACAGTCAGGTGTGTCCAAACCTTTGACTGGTACTTAAGGTAGCACATTAAGGTACATTTTCAGCCCCACTGAATCCTGATTTCCCAAACTGAGCGGGAACTCCAAACTCATGACCTCACAGGCAGCCAGTCGCTGGAAATCATCACAGCACCATCTCCCTCTGGATCCATAATCGATGACCGTCACAACCGAACCGTCTCTCGTTGCCAGTTCGCGGAAGGCCAAAAGCCTCTCTCTTATACAACCAGACTGCACTGAGTGGAGACGAATTGATATAATCTGTCACATCCACTCAATGGCAGAGCTCCAAAGAAAAGGGAGAGAGGGATGGGGTTAAAGAACAGAGTGAGGGGAATAGAGAGGACAAAAAGCGAACCAGAAGAAAAAGAGAGAGAAGGGGGAGGAGTGACAGCAAATGAAAAATGGAAAATCAACCGCCGAGTCAGAGAGAGCTTCAATCAAAATCTCCACTTGTGAATAAGTCATGTCTTTCTAATAGACTTCAGGAAATAGTCATGAATTTATAAAGAAGAAATATGCATGAATCAAATCCTCTTATCCCCTCTTTGTGGCCACACTGAAAATTGTACCTTTTCAATTACTAATCAGAGAGAGAGAGAGAGAGAGAGAGAGAGAGAGAGAGAGAGAGAAAAGCTACTTCCCACAATCACCGCAGACAGCAGGAAGGCAGCTAGGGGTGTGGCTTGGAAGTAAAATCATATTGTATTAACAGTCCTAGCACAAAGACTTTAGATAAGTCTAAAAGGAAATGAAGTGTGACAGTTGCTCTTGAGTAGTTCGGCACCTGTAACCTTTCCTGTGCAGAGGAGAGAGGAGAGGATGCGAGATGGCCGGCAGCGTGGGAGAGACTGGCAGATTAAAGTGCCTTTTCATTGTGCTCTAGAAACAGCTTGGGTGTTTTCTTTTCACTCTGGTGGTAGCTAGGCTGATTGTGTGTGTGTGTGTGTGTGTAGGTGGTGGCTGTGGCTTGTCACCTGCATTGCAGCGGGAGCTAAATTTAGAGTTGACTCTGACAGAAGTATGACTGCTTCACTTTCATTCTGTCACCTGCCGTTGTGCATGGGCATGGAATCACCTTTTGTGAGTTGGTGATAGATAGATAGATAGATAGATAGATAGATAGATAGATAGATAGATAGATAGATAGATAGATAGATAGATAGATAGAAATTGAAGCTTAATGGTGAGAGAGAAAAAAGTGTGGGGGCAATGGAGAGTGGAAATGAAACAGTGAGAGAGAGAGAGAGAGAGAGAAATCAGACAGCAGGAGGTTGGTGGGAAGCACCAGCTGCCATCCCCACTTCTCTCTCATTTTTTCATTCGCCTCTCCCTCTCTTTCTCTCACTCCTTCCATCCGTCTGCATCTCAGTCAAAATCAAGACACTGTGCTCTGTGTCTCCGGTGCCAGGGTTTGCGTGTGTGCACGTGTGCGCGTGCGTGTGTCTGGGCATGCACATTCGTGCGTGGGATGGTAATCAGTGTGCTAATGCCTGCGCTGCCTGTTGGGTTAGCGTCTGCCCTTTTGTTCCAGCTCAGCCCAGATGTAAAGCGAACAAGGCTGAGCTGGGTACATCCAGTCAACAAAAAGCTCAGAGCCTCAAATAATGAACACACTGGCCTCATTTACAATTGGTTTAAAACAGATTTTTTTCCAGCCACAGCTGCAGAGCAATTTGTATTTTTAGCCTATTCAGCACCAGAACTTTCCCAGGGATGTCACCAGAAGCTTGACCCAGGCAAACCTTGGTCCACTACTATTTGCAAATGCTTTATATTGCTTTTAGATTTTTTTATATGCCAGATTGGTGGAATGTGATACATAGATGATGTGTGCATCCTATTACAACAATTTAATAATTTTGACAAAAATATATTTGAATGTGTGACACAATCTGAATTATCATGTCCAACGCTCATTGCCTCCTGTAGTACACCAAATGCTGAGAATTATTAGCAACTACTCTTTGACTTTGACGTGCTACTGACTGGGAAAACCATTCACGTCAAAAGTAGGACTTTTTGGGGATTTTTTTTGTAGACTCCAATATCTCCCACTTGGCATCAGAATTATTGGGGTGCGAATCCACCAGTGTCGGCAGTCCAAGGTAATAAACATCAAAATGAACAGTTACTATAGTCACACTAACACAATCGACGTAACTTAGAACACCTCAGATACATCTGCTGCAGTTCGTTTATAGTTGATTTTAAATTCATATATAAAAATGACGAGTTAAAGACATGAACGCTTCCAAGTTGTAGACGTGAATGCTTCCAAGTTGTAGCAGCGAGATGTCATCCCGTTCTTCCACTTCTTCTGATATGAAATGAACACGGCATAATAGAAAGGCAGAAGCAGTCTAAAATATAGCTCTAAACCTTAAAAACCCTTAAGTCAGTTTCACAGCAGCTTTAAGATCCCAGTGAAAACAAGCCCACTGGAGAGAGCAAACACTATCAACCTCCATATCAGCATTATTAACCAGAGTAAATGACTGACTATTGGAGAGCATCCTGGCTGGGTAGCATGTGAACTCAAGCCCTCTCAGAGGACAAGACCCACCAAATGTGATTTGGAATTCAGCTCAGGCTGCAGTGGTGCAGAGGGCCACAGTTCATATTATATTGTATTAGATTTCTCTTTCTCTGTGTGTGTGTATTTCTGCCTTTGTAATTGCTATGGGACGAAAGCTAGAGAAAGGACAGGAATTATATTATGACGGCAGTTGGGGCGTCCCTCCTGCCATGGCGAAAAGAGTAGGCAGACATTGAGCAGACTCTAGAGAAGGCCAGGGAGAGAGACATTAGATACCAGACTGGGAATGAAATATATTTTGCAGATATTTGAACCGCGCAACTGTTCTCATCCATCGTTGTGTTTTAGTGTCCTTGAGCGTAACTCTGAACCCTGCTCCAGGGAGGCCGCAAAGGGTGACCTTAACCTCATACATGTATGTATGTGTCTCAGGAGGGTATGCAAAGGAAACCAGCTCCAAATTATGCTGTGTGTCATATGGTGAGGTGCTCAAAAACAATCAAAAAAACAAAAAAAATAGATAGATGGATAGCCTAACACAGACATATTCAAACAGTTAAATCCAAAGGGTTTACTTGCCTTGTTACATCTGACAGCAAGACACTATGACAATCAGCTACAGCAATACACCACATTGTCATGAGGGTGGATAGATTTATAACAAGACCCCTATGCAAGGAGCACAGACCTAGAATTGTGTTTATGCCTGGGAGAGAGAGAGAGATTGTTGAACTTGTCACATGCACATTTCTGTTCATCTAATCATCTTTCTGTCTCTCTCTCTCTCTTCCATCGGAGTGTTTCTCCAGGAACCCTACTGGAAAAATAATTATGAAATGCTCTCGCACGGCAACACATTTTTCATACCTCTGCTATCGCAAAGACAAACTGCCAAACGATGCCGGCATAAAATCTCTCCTCAGATAGCGCTTGCTCATCGGGTGACTAGGCAGGAGAGATCGACACGTTGGGGTGGGAAACAATTTCAAATCATTCAAATGCAAAATTGAAGTTAAAAATATACAGTATATCTTCAGTGCTGTGCTGTTTTGTTCCCCCTCCTCTTTTTTACATTGCTTCATCCATCAAATGCCAAGAGGAGGCCCCTTGTACAACCTTCTTGCCTGCGTCTGAATGCACCATATTTCTGCATGTACATTGTGGAAACAATACATGTTTGCCACAACACTGGGTGACATTTTAATCAAAGCTACAATTTTGTTGTTGGGGAAATTGTGTGTATGAAAGGTGGTTGGTTAAATATTCTCCGTACGAGTGGAGGAAGAGACATTAAAGATATCAGTGTGGTATTTTTAGATTTTTAGCAGTTAGTATAGTTTGGTCTGTGAGTCTGTCTGTCCAAAACATTAAAAACAAATGGTGCTGCTCATCATCTATATCTATTGATCCAGAACTAACATTGGTATGAGTGTTGGCTTGTGGGACCCGGGAGAGAGTTTACTATCAATTGGTTATGTCATTTAAGCCCCTCAACCTTTCCCGATTGGCTGGTTTTTGATCGTCTATATCTATGGTTTTTCATACTCAGGAGAGCGTTTCCTATTGATTGGTAATGTCATTTAAACTCCTCCCCCTTTCCTGATTGATTTTATTTTGATCATCTATATCTATTGATCTCCATGTTCCATTGGCATTAGTGATAGCTTGTTGGACTCAGGACAGAGTTTCGTGTTGTTTAGATGTCATTTTATGCCCTTGCCCTTATCCTAATTGGCTGTTTTTTTAAAATTGTCTATATGTGTTGATCCTAAGGATGCACTGACAGACAAGAGTGACGGATTGTCAGGGGGGAGTTTCCTATTGATTTTCTATTTCTATTGATTCCAATGTCACATTGACATGAGTGATGGCTTGTCAGACTGGGGACTTGGAGTTGGTATTGACTGGTTTTGTCATTTAACCCTCCCGCCTTTCCTTTTTCTATTGTTTTAGTTTTATTTATCCCAAAATTGCATTGCTGTAACTGATTTTTGCCATCAAGATAGACTTCATAAATCACAGCTCTGGCTTGGATTTGATTGTGAGCACAACATTTATGTGTAGGAACCTTCTTTTATAAATGAGCACCAACATGTTTTCTTTACTTGTGTCTGTTTATTTAAGATGGCTCAAAGCAGCTGAGGTTTGAGGATGTAGTGACTCAGTCCAGTCCGCAGAATTGTACATGTGTATTGCAAAGGAATCCAGGACTAATGTTTGTAATGATTTTTTTTTTTCACAGATGCCACTGTTAAAGTCATCTGCCATACTGCAATAGTATTGAGATGTCTGACAACTCATTGATTTCAGGAGATAATTTTATGTCCACTGGTGCTTTCATTTAAGCCCCTCCCTCTTTCTTGTTTGGCTGTTTTTTGATCGTCTATATCTATTGATTCTGAAACCACAGTGACGTGTGTTGGCTCATTGGACTGGAGAGAGAGGTTCCTGTTTGTTGGTGATATCATTTAAGCCCTTCCCTCTTTTCTGATTGGCTGTGTTTTGATTCCGCAGTCACACTGACATGACTTAGGCTTGTTGGATTAGACATTTCTATTGATTGGTGATGTCGTTCAAGCCCGTCCTCCTTTCCTGTTGGCTATTTTTTGACTTTCTATATCCGTTGATTCTGAAAGCTCATTGAGATGTGTGATGGCTCATTGGACCAAAGCTGGGGGCAACTATTGTCTGTTGTATCATGCTGCTCATGATGTCATTTATTTTCACTCATCCCATGCCTGCCTAAAGATTAAGAGTCTGACATGTTATTGTAAGAACGGTTGTTACTGACTAATTATTTATAAGGGCTTTACACTGAAAGATTAATAAAACATTTACTGTGTTGCAAGGATAGAGGAAAGTGCTGTTATAAGACGGGTTCTTTTTTCAAATTATTTCACTTATACAAGATTATATTTCTTCAACTATGTGGAGCCCACTGCTTATTTTCCCTGTGCAACTCATTTTTTTCTGCCTAAAATTGTAAAGCTTTGACAGCTAACAGCTGCCTTTAAATAACTAGAAAATTTAATTTACCACTACAAAACGTGCCAATGTACAAAACTTTCTGGAGGCTTACCTCATCAAACACATCCTGAAATAAGTTGGCTCCCATCCCACACAAGCTTAAGGGACTACCAACAATCACAATCAATAAATAAGAAATAATTCCTCACCTAGATGAACGCTTGATATATCAAAAAATACAAAACATCATTATGAAAGCCTTCAAGAGTTAGAAAAAATACAAACTTTATGTAAAACATTAAGAAAATAGAATTGTAAAAATAACAATAACAACCTGTTAAGATTTAAGTTATTACATTTCAGTTGCAATATAATTAATGAGATTATCAATAGGATTTGTTGTTCTCTTGTTCTCAGCAATCATGACGTTATCCAAGACAAACGACTTGTCAGAACACTTTGTTGTCTCAGAAGTGGTGTTGCTAAAAGATCAGAGGTGATGTCTGTATCCACGACACACACACACACACACACACACACACAAACCCTGGCAACCGAGCCACAAATGAATTTATTTACTCACTTGTTTGTTTGTTTGTTTATTTCAGGATAGATATGTTTTTCATCAGTTGAGTGTGAGAGGGCTGTGCTTCCAACCTTTCTTTCCACATCAGTGTCTACAGTCCTTCCCCCAGGTGGCTATTGGCAAGTGTCGTTCTCAAGCTGTGGTCGGGGTCCAGCAGTGGGTGTTTGCAGCAGGCCATGGCCAGCAGATAATTCCCTGTGGGTCGCCACTGAAGGCTCCCTCATCTTGCAGACCCAGTCTGCCTGGTCACAGATTAATGGCCTGGTGGCTGGATTCAGACACTCAGTCTTCTCCGATAATCGAAGCCAGAACAGAGCACTGTTAGGAAGGAGTATCTCAAAACACTGAGAAGAAAAAGAACAAGGAAAGCAAAGAAAATTGAGCACTGATGTTTGAAGGGGACTGAAAGTAAACATGCTGACAGTGTTCAAGTACTCTGAAACACCAAACCAGTTTGGTAAATTTCAGTTTAGGTTTTGAAAAATGCAATGAAGTTTGGAAACTCATGTGTGGCTTTTTAGTACTCAAAACAACTTAACAAAACTGATTTGAAATCTGTTAAATGTCATCATTACATTTGGTTTGAAATAGAGTGAACTCCAAAAGTATTTAGATAGTAGCACGTTTGTTGATGTTGTGGTCCTGATGACATTTGATCATTTATAGGGCATATGCAGACCATATTGTATGAATGGTTGTTCATGTTCATAAATTTTGATTTAGACAGTAGGAATATGATAAATGGGGCACTGGGTTGCCGTGTTTAGCAGGAACAGCATCTTTCTACTGGAGGACCCAGGTTTAAGCCCCTGTGGTATTCCCCTTCACTGCTATACTGCATAGTCTATTAAATTGGTTTAAGCCAAATAAACTGCACTGGTTTATCAAAAAACTGTGGCAGCTTAGTGGCAGCCTGTATTTAGTCCATATGTTATGTGTGATTTTATCAAAGCTGCAGTTTCTTTTTTTTTTTTTGCTTGTTTGTTCTATTGAGTGTCCAGTGATCTCCAGCTCTAGAAAGTCAAGACAACCACTGCTGGCGAAGACTAACAGAGTGAAGAACAGTCTTCCCTGAAGCTCTGATGTGTATATACATACAGTTTCTTGTGATTTAGCATTCAGTCGCTTATTTTTTGAAGCATTTAATTTCATGGGGAACAAACCTTTATTCCTGAGAGAGGTTTGAGATAAGACACATGGGAAATCCTGGTTCTCTGTGTAAATCCCAAGTGGCATTGTGGTTAAGTCAGAGCGGCAGTGGGCCAAAGGAAGATATTATTTGTTTCACAAATGAGAAGACAAGATGTGAGACCATTTTATCTCAGCCTTCTTTTTGTCTGAAGATTTAGAGTTATTTTTAAAAGGAATTCATGTGAATTCTTTTAACGTAATAGTTCCTCAAGTGGCAATTCTTTGTGACAGTTGATGACATTTCAGCCTCTTTAA
The DNA here is from genome assembly GCA_900323365.1 of Monocentris japonica. NCBI lineage: Eukaryota > Metazoa > Chordata > Actinopteri > Trachichthyiformes > Monocentridae > Monocentris > Monocentris japonica. Next base: position 1,401 of record OOFE01037895.1, on the reverse strand, counting down.
ATACTCAAGAGATTCACAGTATGTTCACTTCACTACAAGACTCAGACCTGCATGAGAAAAGCCTCAGATTTTTATGGCCAGTCATGAAAAGATTTCATGCTACAGATTTTCATGCCAATCATTTTTATCTCCTATTAATCGTTCTAACGACCAATGGCAGTGAGCCATGACAGTCTTAACATGTTATTGCTAACTTGAAGTTTGGGTCATGATTTGAGTGTAGGAATTGCATTGAGTGTCAAGTCAGCATTCTGTTACTTCAAAGGAGGTGAGTTTCAAAAGCCTGAAAGCATAAAGTATTGCATGGGCAAACTCCAAACAGGGTAACAAGCTGTATAGGTGCAAGTAATGAGAGGAGAGAGAGATCAAAGTGTTGAATACGATCGGAAGTTTGCAAATAAGCAACTTATTGTTACCCGAAGTAAGAATTTCAAGAATCTAGCAATGTCAATACAACATCAAAGATGTTGGGGTAAGATCAGGATGCATTCAGAAAATACAAGCATATGGGCGCGTGCAAGCATGCACTTACACACACAATTAAATTAGACTGGTAAACATCAGAAGTGATTAGTAATTAATTTATTTCTTTATCTTCACGGGAAAAAAAACAGAATACACTCAGACCCGTACTATTAGGTGTGGGTGAGTACAAGTATAAACTGTGTAAACTCAGGAAAAATAAAATTAAATCAAAGTCTTTTACCAGCGAAAGTAAAATGTACATCTACATAACAAGGACACGTGTTCACAGCAGCACTGCCTTACTTGTTTATCACTTCCCACATACAGAATCACTCATATACTGTATATATACAGTACCAGTCAAAAGTTTGGACACACTTACAGTTTCTCTTTATTTTTACTATTTTTACACACATTTTAGAATAATAGTATCGTCAAAACTATGAAATAACATGAAAGGAATTATGCAGTGACCAAAGAAATGTTAAACAAATCAATACTATCTTAGATTTTAGATTCTTCAGAGTAGCCTCCCTTTGGCATTCAGCATTAACAAGCAAAGAAATTCCACAAATTAACTTTTAAAGGCCACAATCACTATGTGTGCTTTTAAAATAATGATTTGATCATTGATCTTCAACATTCTCCACCTCTAAATTTAAAATTTCAAGTTCTAAATGAAAACTACTCATTGGGGGTGCATTTCAAAAAAACTTTTTTTTTTTTAATTTAAATTTTAGTTTTGAAAAGAAATTCATACATAGGCATCAACTTCACTATTTATATTTGTCTAAGAAACTAATTTCAAGCATTTAAGCATAAGCCTTTAGATCAAAATGTCTTTAAGATCATGAGAAACAGTCAGGTGTGTCCAAACCTTTGACTGGTACTGTATGTATGAGTGCACACATACCTGTGTCTTTGTTTGTATGTGCA
>OOFE01037863.1:7577-19616 GCA_900323365.1 Monocentris japonica | reverse complement strand
GTGTAGAGAACGGAGAAGGGTAGTCGTGTGGGAGAACTTGGGGCGGTTGAACACCAGACGAGCTGCAGCTTTCTGAACAAGCTCCAGAGGTCTGATGGCAGACGCCGGGGCACCAGCAAGGACGTCGGGGCACCAGCAAGATCCCACCATTTTAGAGATATAGAGTAATAAACTTCAGATAATGCTTTCCTCCTTAAAATGTATAAATCTATGTATATTTTTGAAATTAACACTTCAGTTGAAACCATAACACTTTTCCAAATAGACAGATAAGGCAGTAGATTACAGTGTGTAACACATTCCTCACACTTTGCAACCACCATTTCACAGATCAAGTCTTACTTAACATATACAAGTAAGATTAAGAACAGGTTGCTATTTGCAACGCCTCAACAGACTCACACATTTTCACACTGACCGTCTCTTTCCGACATTACACGCAGTCAAGAGTAAGATGAATAAGAATCGTTGAGTACAAATAACAGATGACACAAATCGTCCTGTCTCCCAGGAATAGCTTACCTGCACTACCCCAGTAGAGTGACCTGAACATACAGTCCCAATGAAAGCCAGTCCCACTGTTGATCCTTCGAAGTCAATACCACTGAAACACATGGAATAAACACATGGGACCAAAAATGTGAAAACAACATGGAAGAAAAATTGTAAAACCTTGTCACTGCCATCCATCCATCCATGTCCTTATTTGTAGAGTTTCATTCTAAAATGACATATCCACTATTTGAGAAAAACTCACCCTTAGGAAATGAATGACTCTACAAAATTATAGCAAATTGTAATATTTATTTAAGGTACAATCATGTTTTTAATTTTTTAGAGATATTTAATAATCAAGTTCATGTAATGAACAAACATTCTAATACAAGGGCCCAGCAGGTTTCAGAAAGCCAAATTTAAGACTTTTTTTTAAAGACCATTATAATTCTACCAGGAAATGAACTTAAGACCAATTTAACAACCAAAATAAAGAAACAAACTTGGCAAAACCCAACTATTTCTGACTGAATATGGCTAAAAAAAAGTCCTGAAACTATAAATGGGCAGTATAAGAAAAAGGAAACCAGGAAAGTAGTTGTTGAGACATGAAGCTCAATTATGTTTACTGAAGCAGATTGGATGCATATTGTACTACTAACCCTGTTCTGTATTAATCTAAGAGTGGACATGCATGCAGCACAAAGAAAAAAAATAAGACCTCCAATAACTGGATTCAAGACATATGAATACTTTTAAAGAAGCTGCAGATACCCTGTCAAAGAGACTGGCTGTACAGGTATAGAGATGTTTCTGACCTGATGAGATGTGCGTTGTCATGCTTTTTCTTCTTGACCAGCTCAGAGTTCCTCCAGTCCGTGAAGGCGCCCAGCGTGGCCCCAGCCGGCGGGGTCACCGAGATCAAGTCTTTGTTGGACCAGACCTCCAGCCCCACCAGGGCAATGAAGGTCTTCAGGGGCTTGTATACCTGCAGGCCCAGTCAAGTGGAGTTTGTCAGAGAAAGCAGTGAGGAAGGAAGTAACAATATTTACATGGGGCTGACACACTGTTCACTTTGTCGATAAAAACTATGGAGAAAAAATAGGCATATTTTTACAAGACTTGACTCAAACTAGACACCAGGATCTTCAAGTAACCAAGGGTCAGGGTTCCTACACTCACTTGGACATCAAATTCAAGGACCTTTCAATTACTTTCAAGGTCCTGTTTGGTGAAATTAAGGACTCAAAATTGCCATATTTTGGGCTAAGACATGACACTGGTCAAAATTACACATCGTAGAGGCCTATTTTTTTTTTTTTTTACTGTAGTGGTAAATAACAGGGTAAACTACAGTAGTAAACTACTACTTAGTGCATGTCCAGCATATCCCACCTACCCCCAAACACTGTCAGTTAGCTCCCTGCCCCCACAGGAAACCAATCCTGTGGACTTCCAGAACCCAAAGACTGGTCAAATATTAATCCTGTGTGATCTGGACCCCTGTGTGCCTCTCAAGATGTTATATATGCCATACAATACCCCTGCCCAAAACTGTATGTCAGTAAAACATCCTGTACCCTTTGTACAAAGCACAAAATGTGGCCCATTGTAGAATTTGCCCACTAAGTCACAGAGATGAAATTCTGAGCTGTAGAAAATATATTATATAACCTGCATCAGTTTGGTGCCACTTACTGTGATGTACACTATTACTTTATATCATTAACTTTCATGTTAGTCTCTATTCTGCAAATATAAAGGTAAACTGAGTTCAGGTGGGTTTACCCTCTACATCCCTGACTCACATTCTTAAGCTTACAGAATCTTAAGCAAATATTGTGAAAAAAAATATTTGGAAACTTCGATTAGGGTAATTGCAGCAAATTCAGACAAGAGAAAAATGACAAAATGATGGCTGAAATAGACGTGTCAAAAGGTAGACCAGATTCAGAGAGTAACATTTGCCAAAAGTAATAAACATTTTAGTCACGAGACTAAAATTAAATCTAAAATTGCTGCCCAAATTAGCAATGGGCTGACAGTGGGTGAAAGGCATCGTTGTCTAGGAATTTCCCAGAATTAGCAGAACCAGTGACTCACCAAGTTGACAAAATTGACGACTTCAAATATCCTCTTCCTCAGCGCCGTCTGATCTCGCTTCATATTCACGTACTGAAACATCATGTCCTCATGTTAGAGTGAGGACACATCCTGTTTCCCCGGCATTAGTCATCAATCACCCATTTAATTTGTCATAAGTTTTCATCATGATTTATGCTGATATGAGATGTACATCGTGACTTTAGATGAGAATGTGTGATTCTGATCAGACCTGGGTCAAATAGGAGTTAATAAGTATTGCAGTGCCAGGTGGGTGGGGTTTACCACATCAGGAGGGCAATTCTGATCATGCCAGGTGTGTCAGTCACAGAAAAGTACACTAAATTGGCTTTCAACATCTTTCCTGAACTTTCTGGCATTCACTATGTGGCAAATGCCCCCCTATAAAGCATCGTAGTACACTAAACAGTATTTTGCTTTAGGAAATATCCTAAATCTTACCTCACGGTTATCAGCAACAAGGTAGAGCTCAATGTATTTCTGCTGCTGGAAAAGAGTTGGACCCTAGCAGATAAAATAAAGCAGACATTGTTTTTTATCTGTGAGGTGTTCTATTATTATTATAAGTAGTAGTAGCAGCAGCAGTAGTAGTAGTAGTAATGGTGATAGTATTGGTAGTAGTAGTAGTAGTAGCAGTAATAGTGATTGTATTCGTGGTAGTCGTAGTGGTAGTTGCACTATTTTAATTAATTTAAACTGCAAAAAAAAGTCTTAATATCTTAACAAGGCATATAGTCTCTATGGGAGAGCAAGGTCCAGGGAGGGTCTCAAACCTGGGAGCTTTTGCTTTTTCAGTCCATTGCCACCAGGCCAAACAATCAGCATAATCCTGCAGCACCACAAAACTAAACACACAGGGAGAAGACTTTAGGAAGGCAACAGCCCACGGCTGAAGCTTGTTCACTGTGACTGATGACAATTCTAGCTCATCTGTGGCCTGCATTCATGGAGATGCGTGACAGAAGGTGGCTGCCCAAGTGAACACTGAAGGTCCCGCAGGTGAGCTGCCCCTTATGCTCAGCATTGTAATGCCTGAGTCTAATCCATTGACCTATCCCTTTCAGCAGCTGTCCCAGGAGGTCTCCTTTGCCAAGGAGCAGAAGCAGTGCTGGGGGCCAGGTGATGGTGGTCCAAGGGAAGCAGTGCACAGTGGGCCGCCTCTCTTCCTATATATTTCAAGATCTGAAATGGCCTCCTCTATTATGTGGTACAGAGGATGGCTGAAGAGGTGAACCTACTTATGGTTTCCCATTCCATGGTGGGGGTGGTTCCGGAGGTGGCTCATTCACACCTGCTGGCTGGACACCTGGCTGTGCACAACACCCTGGAGAGAATCTGTAACCCGTTCCATTGGCCTGGGATGCAAAAGTCAAGAACTTCCACTCCCTATCATTGAGGCGCTTTGAGGTCCTTTGAGAGGGTTGGCATGGACCTTATGGGGCCGCTGCTGAAGTTTGCCCTAAGTCCTCATCCTGGTCGACTATACCACACACTACCCTGAAACTGCCTCAGGAAAAGCAAATCCAAAGGCAATGACGCAGAAGTTGTTCCTGCTGTTCAGCCAGGTTGGCATTCCAACGGACCTGCTCAGTGATCAAGGGTGCACCATTTGTTTCCCAGTTTATGGCTGATGTCCGGGCTGCCTACTGTGCCAAACAGTCAGCACAAAGCCAAACACAGGGAGGAGACATCAGGGAGACAACAGCCTTGTCTACTGTCACACCAGATGACAATCCCAGCTTGTCAGGTGGCCTCATAAGCCAGCTAGCCACGGAGAGTTGGGCCATTCAGCTGGGAACAGCAGAAGTCAGGTATAATCCGTACGTCTGCATTTACAGACTCCTGGTTGGTCTGTATGTGGTTGGCTATCTCTGCTGCATATCCCACCGCAAAAGTAAGCTATTGGTTCTAATGTCCCAATGATCTAGAAACACCTTAGATTGCCATTGCTTTGCTGGAAATATGAGCTTAGGAGGAGAGTCTACCCGAACTGCCTGCCTTGACATGCCTCTCTGTGTGTATCCATGCATTAGTTGATTTCATTGGAAGCAAAAGAAATTATCTCATGCTATTGACCTTTTTTCACTAGGTTTAGGAAAGTTATATTTTAAGACTCTGCATTAGATTAAATGACATGTTAAGATGGCTACTTTTGCGCAGTGTATTTTCAATACCACATTTTACCTCAGATACTGTGTGATATAAACATGAAGGAGGGTTTTATGGACGTGATGACGTTACCGAGGCTCTGGAGCGACTGCGGCTGCGCGGGGGTTCATAGTCAATGCTCCAGGTGGTGTTGGTGACACCACACACCATGGGTTTGGAATTCTGGTCGTACGTCATCACCGCATGATCCCCCTCATCCTCACCGGAAAGGGGCTCTATCAGGTACTTCTGGGCAGATGTTTTGAAATATCCCCTAAACCAAGATAATGTAGATTGTAGTTTTTAACGGTTGAGTTAAAACCAACAGGCAAGCATCGTTCATTGGCAAACTTGAATAGCAAAGAAAGAACGATATGAGGGCTCACCTGAGTCCATCACAAGTGCTGATGCTGACCACTGATTCGCTGTCGTTCACAATCCTGCCATGATAGTAGCAGTGATCCTGGGGAACACAGTGATTATGAATACGTCAAATTTACCTCTGTCCTTAGCTCTTATTCTATTAATCGTCCTAACATTTGCTCTTTACAGATGATGTTTCTATGGTTACAGGAATATTGTAAGGGCAGTTCTGTAAGACCCTGATGTTTGCACTCCTTAATTTTGGTTCATTGTAATTCTTTGTGATCTAGAAATTGAAGCTTATTTTACTGATGCACTCGCTATAAGTCAATCTGGATAAGCGTGTGAGTTAAATGCCTCAATTGTAAATGTCCAATGGCCAGATGATCCACATTTGAAATTTATGAACTTATGGAATTTGAATTTGTGTTGGATAAATGCATCAAAAGACATGTTAGAAAAACATGATTTCATGCCAGTTGAAGGTCTATCCCATCATTTATGGAGTAAACAACAGTATGGATAGTTTGATTCAATGCAAAGTGTGTAGTGTCTACTTAATACATCTTCCACTTACAATGTCAGTAGGAGTGGTGGTGACTGGTGTGCCATCTTCTCTGTAATAAGTCTCACTGTAGTCTTTGGTGATTAATTCACTGATAATGGAAAAATACCCATATAGGAGTTGCACAGTGTCATGCCATGTCATGTCAATGCCTGTATTGAAATACCCACCTCCCCCACCCAAACCATCCACACATCACACGTTCCTTAAAGTGAGAAAATGTACTCAAGAAAAAGGGGATGTGGTTTATGAAGGAACTGTCTATGCACATTAAATGACAGCCTTTGGACAGTTAGACAGCCTACCTAGTAGCAATGAATCTATACCAAGCCTCTTCAGAGCGATAGTGTCTTCATGCTCAACAAGTGATGAATAGTTTCGAAATTGTTTTTAGAAATGCTTGCAGACTGTAAGATTTGATTATTTTCTCATGAATTATTTGAGATTATTTTCATTAATAGTATGCAATCTCTCCAGAGGCATGCATTAGGGGAAGTAAGGACCTACTTGTTTTTCTCAAGATGAACTTCAATATCTTTGCCTCCCACGGTCATAGCGTACTTAATAAATTCTGGCCTCAGGTGCTGTGGGGGAGGAAGTGATTTATATTTTCAGTCATCATAAGAAATCTGACTTTGACTATTTATTTTTTTCAAGTATCCAACATCACAACTATGGAACTGTATGTAAAAACAGCAGAAATACTGTATCTCTGCTAGATACAGCATATAAAAACCGATCCATTCAAACAAAATCGCTCTGTTAAAGGAATGCAAAAGACAAATTTACCTCTGCGTGTCTCTTTTTTACCATGTGAAGCCTGATGGGTCGAACCACCTCATAGTCCTTCACCCCGTCAAGCTCAGGGCCAAGACTCACTGTGGAGAGAAAAACACAATAAGAAAGAATATTCTCATCTGATGTTGTAGGGTTTTAAGATTTAAGTTTCTCCAATATTACTGTCCATTTAGTTAAAAATACTGTATATAACACAAGATAGGGGCACCAAACACCAAACATAAACTTAGGAGCAAGACAAATTCACCATTTGAGAAAAGTGCCCCCTACTTTGATGATTGACAGCACATAATTAACAAAATATAATAATACAACAAAATGTATAAATATATAAAGCATTTTAGAAGAGTGCTTTTCATTTGTAGCTGACATTCTAGCTGGAATTCCTGCTGAACTGTCTGCTTGCCCTCTGGTATTATCAGCTCTGCCCACCTGAAACCATTGGGCAACCAAGCCTGTACAGTAATTACAGGTTTTTCTATTGTCTACATTCACCAGCCCATGACATATTGATATGAAGAGTGTACAGGAACAACAGTTGCACCTGAAGCTCAGTCATGGACACTATTTTTCAGTGAAAGCCCTCACATTTGCTTCATTTGCACTCCATACTGATCTTGAGAAGAAACCAATCACACAGTACCATTCAAAAAGTTCTCACGCTATTCACCAGATCCTGACTTGTATCTGGTAAACCACATGTCTTAATGTTAGGTACTGCAGGTAGTGACTGCACCCTTGTCTCTCCTGACCAAATTTGGTTGGCAGTAGCTTAGCAGCACCTTCACCAGATGTTTTTCCAACCGATAGAAGAAACTTGTAAAAGCTGGGCAGTACGTGAACTATATTTACCAGGAAATGATGTGTCTGTCTGAGTCATGTGCCTGTCTACCTGTTGGCCAGGTACGTCGCGGTACTGGATAGAGGCGTGGCTTTGTTGTGATCCAAAGTCCAGCCTCAACACCATGACAGCAATGGATTTAAAGTGATTCCCCTTCGTTTTTCAAGGCTTACAAGGCATTGTTAGATGGAAACCACGTACTCTGACTGACGGATATATTGTATGTACACAGTCATTCTGAGCAGCTTTAAAAAAGAAAAGAATTGTTGGCAAGTGTTTGCTGCAATACATTGTGATCTGGGAATTACACACCAACACTGGACATGCATTTCCTTCCTCATTATATATTAGTGCTCTTTTAAAATGCTTCATTTCCTTTGAAACCCACATCAAATTCTTAAGTGAAAGTGGTTTGAACGAGGAGCCACGTGAGCCACATAGCTAACTAGGCTTTAGTTATTAATTAGTCATTGTGCTGCATTGTGAATGGAGGCAACGGTATCTAATGACTTACCTGAGGGCTTGAGCGAGGCGGTTAGGATGAGGACCCACAATAGGAGGGTATGCGTCATTGTCCAAGTGCAGGCAGTCACTGCAACAGAGCAGACAGGCAGTCTGATTACACTTTATAGTTTTACCTGCATGCTCATGTGTTGCTGTCCACCAGGCCACACCTTCGCCGGTCCTGTCACAGCCACTTCCTCATTCATAAGGAGTTTACACCACTCTCATGTCGGGCCTGAACACGCCCCTGCCTCCCTACATGAAGGAAGAATACCACCAGTCACGGCTTTATTTGCAGTGGATTGCTGTAAATGACTTGTTTCCCACATAAAGTTTTACAGTCATGGCCCTGATATATGTCAGTTTTCCTCAGCATCAGCAGGATTTTAGACAAAAAAATTATGGTTTTAGAGCTACTGAATAGAGCAGCTGATTGTTTTGGCAGAGAGTGTACAAACACAAAGTGCACACATCACATGGGGAGCACAGAATATCAACTGTTGTTTCAAGTCGACTTTTTTTTCCTGATCTGTTTCTCCTACCTTCTCATTGGACACAGCTGGTTCTCCTTTTTCACATGAAAGCCATGCGTCAGCAGCTTGACTCAGTCTATGATATGGCTGATCACTCACACTGCTTTGGCCATTCAGGAATTTCATACAGCATCTCACCGCATTTCTCACGCTATCGTCACCGCGCCATAAAATTTCATAATTTTTGCCAAATAAAGAGATTGAGATTGAGCTGGTTGCTGGTGATGCTCGTCCTCTTGCCTTCCTTCCCTCACCCACTGAACACATGCTTGGATTGCAGCCCAAAGCAGAGACCGAGTCTGAGAAGACAATAGGGCCAATGTACAAGCGCCCTCAGCAGCAGACAAGGAGAATTCAGGACATGGGCCGAAATATGTGCAGTGCCCCATCTTGACCCATCCTGTGATCAAACACTAGTATTGTAGTCTTGTGTGGCTCACTGCGTAGAGCATGACACTACCCCACCCTGGGTTAAAGGAATAATCTGTGACAGTTTCATATAAATAAATGTTTTTCTACTTTTTATTACCTATTGATATAACACAGTAGTGATTCAACCTCTAGACAGTTTTACATTTGCTCTGAACACTTATTTGCCTAAGGTAGGTTTTTCCTGTTGAAATTCCTCTGGCACACAGGAAGTGATAGATTTTCTCTTTTTTTTTGGAATAAACAGAAGAAGAACTGGGTAGTTAGCATGAGCAGCGATAGCCACCGTGGCTGAACAGACACAGAAAAGAGCGCCACCTACAGAAACTCAAACTCCATCAACAGTCAAAAATTCAAGGAAAAAGACGTCGCAGTACTGAACACACTGTTTGATTGACAGGTGATCTCTGGGAAGTGCAGTGAAGAAACACCACAGCGATGAGAGCTGAGCACCAAAATAACGCCACTCATATAATTGTCAAGGAGATTCTCACGTCAAGTACTTGGTCTGATTTCTTACAGCCCTGCTCATACTATGGTGTCATACCATGGTGGTCACCTTATTGCCAACAAAGTGAGGCAAATAAGCACCAATGGCTGCAGTTTATGATGCAAATGCTATTGTGGACTGAGGGCGCTCTCTTCCTTCCCCTCTCACAATGACGCAGTTTTTGGAAAACATTTGCATGCAGATAAGGTTGTCCTGCATATGCAAAAGTATTGAGGTGAATAATAAGAAGAGAATCAAGCAAATGAGAAAGTTTGAATGGGTACTCTCCCAAAACATCCTCCTCCTGTTGTTTTGATTTCAGAGTTGCCTAGAAACACCTTTTCCAACTTCTGCTTTTTATGCATTGTGCAGTAGGTCATCTCAACTTTTTTATTTTGACTTATTTGATTCTATTTTAATTTTATTTCAATATAAATGGTCTTTTTTTAAATTATTTTTAATGTCCATGTTCTTATTAAATGTTTTATGCATCTGTAAAGCACCTTGAATCGCTAATGTGTATGAAATGTGCTGTACAAATAAACTTACCTTGCCTTGCCTAGGTCACGTGTGTGTGTGTGTGTGTGTGTGTGTGTGCACGTGCGTGTCTTACTATCCTTGTGAGTAGTGATGCAGCGGTGAATAAAAAGCTAGATAAACTGGATTAAAGCATCAATTTAGTTTATGTTCCCTTGGAAAGACCCTGTCTTCATATGATGTACGCTAGTTTGATGCTAGTTACTACGACGCACCCTTTAAATTGACTTCACAAACATTTATATCAGCCTAAAAAAGGCGTAAGCACGGTTGAGCAACTTTAGCAAAACAGATTTGTGTGTGGTCTCATTATCCCAATAATAATGGGGCGGTCCAGCTGTAACATCTGCTTACGCGGTGATAACTAAAATGTCCCGCTACATGGGTTGAAGATGTAATAAAACACACTATTACTTAATAAGGGATGTAATAGGGTTTTAATTGATGATGTAATAATGATTGATGATAATGAAGGTGAGTTATTACATTGCTGGTCAATTTTTCTATTACATCAATTCAAAGTATGTCACACCCCTTGTGATGGTTATGCTTCATGTAATAAAGGGATGTTATGAGGTAATCTATTACATCGCCAGATTTTAATTACATATGACAAGTTATTACATTATCCACAAATGTTACATGTTAGGGTTGAGAAAAAAAAACAGCTTTCCTCCAAGATGAGGGTCATCTTCCATCTCGTGAAAATCCTGGCACTTTTATACATATTTTTCAAATCATAAATTAAAGCTTCAGATCTGCTCCGGGCAGTTTGGCAATTATCCTGACAAAATGCTTCAGTGAAATGAAAAATGGCTGAGATTAAATTTACTTAGACGTGTAGGTACTGGCCCAAATGCAGGAGGAAAGGAGGGAGTGAGTGTACAGTGCAAGGAAAAGAGAATTTTATCAGGTGAACCAATGAACATGAGCCGATCTGATGTGTTGTGTCTTATGCTATTGAACTTAGATTTTGGCTCATCTCACCCTAAACATTAACATTTCTACATCATATAAAAACTGTACCGCTGTGTTGTTAACAGACGTTTTCTGGAGGATATAATCTGCAGGCTAGTCAAATAATTAACTTGTAACCAAGAGGAACATGTCCTGCATCTAGGATGTGTTTGCTAACGTTACTTCCTCATAGCCTGGCCCTAACCACATTCTCACAACGGGTGTAGCTCGCTAACCTAACTCTAGTTCTCGAGTTACCGTCATGACATTTGCGGGCAACAGTCAGCTGATTTCATACTAGGCCCATGACAGAAAATTGGTCATTTCAGGATAAATGCTGCCTCAAAGGAAACATTAATAAGTGTTGTTGAATAAATCCGGTAACTAAAGATTAAGAGTTCAGAGTCAAGTTGTGATTTACTTGAGTTTATTTATTTGCAATAGCTGAGTGCTCAGGAGAGACACAGCATGGGGTATTCAGATCTCTGAAGGAAGAGCAGTTGGGAATGAGGTTTCATAGAAAATACAAGGTCACTGCAGATTCATAATAGCAGCTGCATAGATAACAACAAAACTATCAGTAGTTTCCCACTAGCAGTTTGTTCAGAAGTGATACAAAGTAGTGGAGTACAATACAAAGAGGTAGTGATAGAAAATGGTTGACATGGTGCATTCATTATTTTCTTCTACCACAAGTGTCGTTCTAATCACTTTGTACTGAGTAAATCTGGGACAAGAAGCGTCTCTGATTCTAATGCTGCGGTTTAAACTGAGGCAATCCAGACAAATCAATATAAGGAATAAGTACTGTTGCATATGCTTCAGTTTTCAAAACTGCCCTTTCCGTCTAATTTCAGACTTGTGGTGTGTGTGGTGTAGGCTTATGACGCATGTGACATTCACTCAATGTCACATAACATATTCTGCCTTTAAACATATCAACAGAAACAGAAACAGAAGTATGAATTTGTAAAAATGCCCCCCTGCAATGTTCATTTTCGTCTCAGTGTCATTTAGAGTTTCAGTCACATACAGGCCTCCCATAGTCCAGGGGAAAAGGGTGAGGTTGCAGCAGTTGATAGTCCATTTGTGTGTGTGTTATAGGGGGGTGGGGAGATGACGTCCTGAGCTCGTCATTCCAGCGTCCCAGCTGATGAGAGGATCTGCAGCTTCATGGAGGCAGAGCACCAGGAGATGGGACGGACTCAGGTTGCACAGCCAGGGAGCAGGATGGAGCAGGATGGAGCAGGGGGGG